>JAACJT020023043.1:0-17517 GCA_009936485.2 Gymnarchus niloticus | reverse complement strand
TTTGAAGCCTCATATAGCGACAGCATTGATTGGTTAGTTCAGGATAGTCCCACCCACCACGGGTTTTGAAGCCTCATTTGTCCCATAACTACTCTTACTGTCACCGTAAAGGCCGACTCAGTCGTTATGGAAAGAGTTACGTTTTTGTACACCACGTAACACAGTCAGTCTTCTAGGACTTTTCACAACATAAGATGTATGATAACGACACAGCACGGTTTTGACCACATGACACGATCGACCGCAATGCTAATCACTGCAGAAGCGAATGCTTTTATTTTGGGCCGGAGGACAATCATCTTGCGTGAGCGAAAAGTGAAAGAAGGTGAGCGGGAAGGCTGGTGTTTGGGGTGATGACGCTGCTGCCGGGGGTTTCATGAGGGTTTCATTATAATTTCCTACCACAGTGAAACTTCCTGTAGACAACTGGTGGGCCACAGGTGTGGCTGACTTCATACATAAACGAAAAATGAGACTTCATATGAAATGTTACTCGTAGATCAGATATGACCAGAAACAGAGACTAGGAAAGATTGCTGATTATGAGAAACACAGTCCTCCTCCTCCATGACTGAGTAACACATAGTCTGCTGGCAAAACACAACGAAAGGTTGTCTGAATCCCACAGAGATCCTTGGATGACTCCTCTGAGGCCCTGGATCTTGCATTTAAATTGAATGGGTTTATTTAAAGCACAAATTCAACAGTCACCTGGAACACAGACATTACAGGTCCCAACACTGCAGTCCAAACCCACCATCCCCACTGCACAAGAGACGTCAATTTCGTACTACAGCTTCTCAGAACATCTGTTCACCCAGGTTAAGTAACGCACATCGGTGAGCTGCGCATCGGAAGAACATCTGCGCAGTGAGAATGCAGCTGATAACCTGAAGAAGATCAAAGGCCAGCCCGGCACAGGGGAAGGTGCCTTTAGTAATAAAAAGACCAAACAGCCCCCATAACGGAACCAATCCAAGCCGTGGCTCAGTTAATGGGAGAAGCAGACTTCTGGTAGATTTCAAAGCGCTCCTTTAAACACCTCAAATAAGCGAATCACTTACCTGATGTAAGGCACAAGATTGAGAATGACCAGCTGAGCCTGGCTCAAGCTGACAGGAAAGAGCTATGTCATCTGAGTCACTTCCTGAGGCATCATGGGACCCCATCCGCACATCTGACTATACACGCATCAATAATTTCCCCTAAGAATGTGACCGAGCGCTGCCACAAGGCTGCTCGGGGGACTGTGAGAAACCACGCACGACTGTCTCAGGGAGCATTGCCCCGGTCTTCCAGGGCTGCTCCTGTCTGTTTCAGATAATAAGTCACTTCAGATTTTCATTCTGACATTAAAAAGGGAAAGTAAATCCATAACAATCCTGCAACATGACATTTATTTTCAACTTTATTTGATTAATATAAGAGTTAGTTTTATCACTAATGTGACTATTTTTTTTTTTATGAATTGAACCGGAATTTAAGGAATCTCTGCCCCTGTGTGTTTATTAGGGTAATTTCTCTATACTTGCCTGTGAGGGCTGTATTACGTCATTATTCGCATAACAATACGCCGTTCAAATAAGCGGCGTGAGACTTAAGGAAGCGAAGCAGGCTGCAAGTGCCCGGCGTTTTACTGTCCTCTACTGGCAACAGTCGGCAACGCAGTCATCATTCAAACAAGCCTGGTGCCGCGTTCGCTCGCGACTTAAATTGCGTTAAAAAAACTAGTTACAAATTAAAATAGTAACTGAGTCACCAGCCACCATTTGGCCAGATTGCTATGCACTTAATAGGCTAGTTAAATAACCTGCAATATGTACGTTTAATGTATATGCACTTCCGATCATGTTTTTCTTGCTTTCCACATATTCAAAAAATTGATGCCCCGTAAAATCTACTTTCCTACTATTTTGTCTGTATAGTATAGTGTGTAAGACAGCTGTAATAAATTCTGTAGCTGGTCTTGTGACCATGAAGTCAGAAACATTTTGGCCTCATGAAGCTGATTGCCAAGGGGAGGGAGCGAGGCTGGAAAGTAACCTCACCTTGATGCAAGCATGGACTCTGAATCTGATTACACCTCGATAGGGGCATTAGGAGGCCTGTTTAAGGGGGCTTTAGCCTGCCGTTGCATTTATGATGAGCCACACTGGTATCAGATCACTAATTAATCCCCCTGACCATAAATCTCTACTGACACCCCTGCCTAGTGATCTCAGTTGGTTTTCACCCAAAACAGCTAAGTTGTGTCCAGTGGCAGCAGTGGTTCATGACCCTGGTTATTCCAGGAAGCATGTTTTAAATCTACTAGCAGGTGGTGTAGTGCTTAAGCCATGAGTCTGTAAGGTGAAGGTGGGTAGTTTAATCTCAGGAAAAGCCCTGCTGTAATATAATTAAATGTCAATCACCCCCAGAGAGCATGCAGCTATATACACAGGAGAAAATATGAAGGACCTTGCGCTAAATTGTTGTTCATACATTGAACATTTGCAAATGCAACAAATGTAGAAATCCTATAGTCTCAGTGGTCTGTTAGGACCAGTGTTAAAGGCAAAGCCTTGGGATCTTACAATGGCATGAAAAATTCAGCGTAGTTTGGGGCCAAGGTTTAGTCTGTTATTGGAAGAGGCGAGTCTTAATTAACGTGAAAATAGGAATGAAGGAACAGAGGCAGGATATAAAGAAAATACAGGAATAAAGGAAGTGACTGAGGGAGGACCGGAACAGGAATACATGTCTGGGACACTCTCTGCTAGGGACTTCCCCCGTGTAACAGCTCAGCTTGGGAAAGGTGTCAAAGCATTTGCTGATGAGTAAATTAATTCCCTTTCAGTTTTGGGTGGATCTCCCATTTCATAACTTTAACAATAAAAACTAAAAATACAGTATGTAGTTATGTGACTTTGAAACAGATTGAAACAGAAATTAAACACGTTCAGACTAGTTCCTTAATTAATTGAAATTTTTGTGTTTACTGCCTATTTCAGGCAACATTCTAAATCACAAACAGATGATGGATTTAAAAAAAGGCCAACAGTAATTTACAAAATCGTGGTAACAAAGATTCCACATGGTTGAGGTTTTTCTGGAATTTTCCAGTGATTGAAATAACTTTGTATGCAAAGTTGAAAAACATGCCCATAGCAACAATAATGCTTACAAAGTCCTCTTATCACAAGGAGGATTTTCAGTCATCTTTGGTCTTTTGGAGTTGTTTGGCATGAATGAGTTCCTCGTCAATGGACTCAGCAGCCCTGAGCACAGGTTAACACAAGATCAGAAGATCTTCAAAAATGTCTTCAGCTGTAGGGTCTCAGTGACCGATATCCTGTCGTGGTAAAAGCTCAGTCCGGTCAGGAGCTCTACGTCTCGAACCCGAGCCACGTGAAACTGTGCCCACTCCTGAACCCAGTGAAGGTCGGACCCCTGCTGGAGAAAGCGATAAAAATTTCGGAGTTTAGATCGACTTGGCTGAGCGGAGAGGCCAGCAGCAGTGAAGCGAGTTAGTTCAAGGTTAGCAAGAAAGATTAGTAAAAGTAAAAAAAAAAAAACATAGCTGGAGTTCATGGATCCATGCATCTGTCCGTTTTCCGTAACATTTTATCTGTTGTTAGATCATGGTAAACAGGGAGTCAGTCTCAGGATGTACAGGGTACAGGTCAGAGTATACACACACACACACACACACACACACACACACACACACACACACGCGCCAGTCCTCAGAAACCTCAAGTCTAAGTGCATATACCACCACAACATTTCACAAGATGTGCGACCTGCTTGGAGACAAATGGCTGAACCTGAACCCTGTATGCCCACAGTCCGCCAGATCAGACTGGAGGCAAGGCAGGGCGGGGCCATGAACCCAAAGGGCGGGGCCACTTACAGGACACTCCGCTGTATAGTCCTGCCTATGAGGCAGAATGAAGGCCATGGCCTGGAGGGGCCCCTCACAGTCCCCGGGGGAGAAGGTGACGTTCCTGCAGCTGGTCAGGATCACGTAGAAGTGTGTGGGGATCAGGCCGTCGTCCCTTTAACAGAAAGGATGGTGACACTGTCACTCACCACACTGATGGCTGCGTCAGACCTGCATGGTCCCACTATATCACGACGTGAGAAGTAGATGCAGAAATTTATGAAAAACATGGAAAGTCACACAGTAATTCCGGAATATTCTCTGCAGTGAGACATCGTTCTCAATTTTACCACAAATTACAAAATTAGCTTTTAAAGCCATTATAATTGTAGCAACGAGGCCTTCGTCTCTTATGCCCAACACAAAACGGTTCGAACTCACGCGTTGACTTTCTTCATCGCGTCGTAGTTGCCGTCGAAGTTGTAGTCAAATATGGGGCCGCTCATGACGTTGACGCCGTTGAGTTCTCTCACGTACTTCACCAGAAGAACGTCGTGGAAATACGTCCATGCCTCTGTAGAAACAGGGTGGAAAGCCTCAGACACCCAGTTTGTAAATTCACAGAAATCATAACCATACTAAAATAAACATATAGCAGAAAGAATCATAATATCATACAAACTTTTACATAATATAAGTAGCTTCAAAAATTATCTCTCCAATCAGTTTAAGATTAATATGGGCCAGTGAGTCACTGTGTAGTCGAGCATGTTATGGATCTGTGCCTCCTTCTGGAAGGTTGTGGGTTCGAATCCTGTGGCTGATAGAGTAATCATATCACTGTCGGGTTGCTGACTAAGGCTGCTAAGTTCCACTTGTACCTGGGGTGCTGGGCTCTGGCTGAACATGTTCTCTGAGCCCAAACATCCTCTGACCCGTGTGTACATGAGTGCAGGATGGGGAATGTAAAAAATACACGATTTCCCCACTGGGAAGAACAAAGTAACTCTATTCTAAGAACTGGTAAGTATGGGTCAGTGATTATAGCCTTATTATCTATTATAAAAGCAGTACACTAAACATCAACAAAAATTAGTGCACCCTAATTTGTGTTTGCTGAAGCATCCTCTAGAACTGAACAACAACTTTAGTTTTGAAATCAAAAATGCATAATCATTTAAATCTGGGTCAGATTGACTAAGGTGGTGCATAATCATGTAAATCAGGGTCAGACTGATTATAATAAGGCATAATCATGTAAAATTGGGGTCAGACAGATTATGATGGGGCATAATCATGTAAATCAGGGTCAGACAGATTATGGTAAGACATAATCATGTAAAATCGGGGTCAGACTGATTGTGATAAGGCATAATTATGTAAAATTGGGGTCAGATAGATTATAATAAGACAATCATGTAAAATCAGGGTCAGACTGATTATGATCAGGCATAATCGTGTAGAATCGGCATCAGACTCATTATGATCGGGCATAATCATAAAAATCTGGGTCGGACTGATTATGATGGGGCATAATCATATAAATTGGGGTCAGACCGATTATGATGGGGTATAATCATGTAGGTCAGACAGATTAGATGGGAGATAATCATGGGGCTTCAGAAAGCTCAGGCATGTTCCAGTCAGGTTTCACCTCTGTTCCCTCCAGATCTAGTGTTCTACCTGTATGAAAACGATAAACTGAGGCCCAGGGCAGGAAGCACTTTGTACATCATGTTACCCAGAAGTGTGCCATGTTCTTTCTATCACAAAGTGTACACAGGGAACACAGGCCACAAGAATATACCAGCAACAAAGCAGCAGCTCTATGGAAAAACCTGCTGCCATTAACTGAAGCAGCCTTAATGACCTCACAAATTTAATTACTCTTCATGCTGAAATCTACAAGGCCACTAAGGAAATTCAAACTGTGTTCAAGCTAAATGCTACTCTCATGTCAAATGCTTAACAAAGGAGTAATTAAAATAAACATGCATTTACAGAGAAACAAAAATGTACCTGTTTATTCCGTCATCTGGTTTCAAAAGATAGCCATCTATGCTTCGTACACTCAAAAGCAGGACACAGATTTAGCATATTTCAATGTTAACTTATAATAATTAATTTATTGATCCTTAATTGCCCAAATGTGCAAGTTGTTTTACTTCCATTTTGCTAATGATGCCCATTCTGGCAGGGAATTGGTCACGTGCTTTTTAGCCGCTTTTGACAACGTCCAACCCAGTCCTCTCAATTAAAAACCTTGTTTTCCAGCCTCAGATCACAGAGTGAAATTAGGTTTTCTAAATATTTAGTGACCATTTATGGTGTTCCCCAGGGCTCTATATGGGGTCCAGTGTTTTCTTTGTGTGCTCCCCCTGTCCCACTGCCATGCAAATGGCAAGCAGCTCCATTTGAGTGCTAAAGCTGGACAGTCATTCCAGTATTCGATTAGCACAACACTATTATTCGGTCACAATGACTCAGATCTATTTAACTTCATAGTAATATTTTCAGCATAAGAAGAAAAATAAGCAGGAATTCTTACAAGTTCTAAACAATGTCAATATATCAGTCTAAATGGCTCATCCATCCATCCATCCATCCATCCATCCATCTCCCAACCACTCATTGCATACAGGGTCAAAGAAAAACAAATTCATCTGAAGGTCAATTTTGCAGATCTCGGTCAATGCTTATTGTCTCAAATAAACAAGCTCTTTAAGGAGTCGAAGCTCGTTAGTCAGCTAAATAGGAAGGCTTAATTGGCACCATTCTTTTGTATTCTTCCTGTTATAATTCCAATCTGCACCCATAATACATATTTCCATATAAACTTTTGGGTAATTGGCTGTGTGACTTAGAGTTGCAAAGTGACCAAAGTGAACGTCAGAAGACATGTTTAGCTCCATTTCATGTTGCATTTCAGCCAAAGAACCTCACCGTTGAAAGCTGGAAACATCGGAACCATGTTACTGGTGATTAAAGAATCCATTTCATTTCCAAAATCTACAGGTGAAAGGAAAGATGAAAAGGATGTCATCATCGATGCTTAAGCGCACTTCTCTGGACAAACATGAAGGCTTTCAGCCAGGAGCAGAGAAGCTAAGCTGGTCTTAGAAACTCGGGTTGTTAAATGCAGGGCCAGAAGTCTTACTGGGAGGATGCAAGAAGCCGACAGTGGGGGAGCCAGCGGTCTGGGTGGCAGGACATGTTTGGCTTTCGCCTGGTAGGATTCGCACATCCGCTCGGACACAGTCTGCAATGTCTGGTCTCGACGGCTGGAAGTTCTAGGAAACGTTGAATAAGATTGTCCCCACGTGTGCTTGCCATGAAAATTCAGCCGTTTTCTATAAGCACTGATTGCAATGCCTAGAGCTTACAGCAGAGGGTCCCAGTCGGGGAAACACCCCAGATGGGATACCAGCGCAGCACATGGTGTGCCGCATACATGCACAGGCACCATAGATACATGGTGGACTGTGGGAGGAAACCGGAGGATGCAGGGAAAACCTAAGCAGACATGGGGAGAACATGCATATTCCACACACACACACACACACACACACACACACACACACACACACACACACACACAGAGGCAGGACCAAAATGGAAACAACTGATAAATAAATATTAAATATTCCTTAACTGACTCACCAGTGGTTTCAGAGTATATGCCACCCACAACGGCATGGAGGTGTCCCGGTTATATCCGTTGATATAATCCGGATGGAATAAAACACAGTGTCTGGAGTTCATCTGGAGAACTCGGGGTATTCCGTAGGGTAAGTGAAGACGCTTCGCATCCAAATCTGTCAGAGGGAAATTCACTGCGTTAACTGACATGGGAGAAGGCACAGCAAGTAAGTCTCGGAGACTGAGGAACACTCGCTGTCTGGGAGGAGGGGGACCCCCACAGCGGGAATCTCTCTGACCACGCGCCCTGTGCATCAATTCAATTCAATTCAATTTTATTTATATAGTGCTTTTAACACGGAGCACGGTCACAAAGCGTCACAATGCCCTATGTTCTGTTACAGGACAAGCAGGGATGCAGTGGAACATGGCGCAGTCTGGAAGCAGGAATGGGAAGGCAGCAATACAGACGGGGAACCACGCAGTGAAAGGCAGCCATGCAGACAGGGAACCACGCTGCGAAAGTAAGGCTAGCAGACAGGGAACCATGCTGTGAAAGGCAGCAATACAGACGGGGAACCACGCAGTGAAAGGCAGCCATGCAGACAGGGAACCACGCTGCGAAAGGCAGCAACGCAAGACAGGGAACCACGCTGCAAAAGGAAGGCTAGCAGACAGGGAACCATGCTGTGAAAGGCAGCAATGCAAGACAGGGAACCACGCTGCGAAAGTAAGGCTAGCAGACAGGGAACCACGCTGCGAAAGTAAGGCTAGCAGACAGGGAACCACGCTGTGAAAGACAGCGATGCAAGACAGGGAACCACGCTGCGAAAGTAAGCCTAGCCGACAGGGAACCACGCTGCGAAAGTCAGCCTAGCAGACAGGGAACCACGCTGTGAAAGTAAGGCTAGCAGACAGGGAACCACGCTGTGAAAGGCAGCAATGCAAGACAGGGAACCACGCTGCGAAAGTAAGGCTAGCAGACAGGGAACCACGCTGCAAAAGGAAGGCTAGCAGACAGGGAACCACGCTGCGAAAGGAAGGCTAGCAGACAGGGAACCACGCTGCGAAAGGAAGGCTAGCAGACAGGGAACCACGCTGCGAAAGGCAGCAATGCAAGACAGGGAACCACGCTGTGAAAGGCAGGTTAACAGACTTACTCGAACTGTATGTGCGCAGTTTGTCATTCAAATCCTCCAGCTGAAATAGAGGTCACATGTCAAATAAAAACCTCATTGCATTTCATCATGTTGACTACGAAAATGACTATAACAGACAACAACTGTTAAAACATTTTAAACTGTACACTGAGTTTTTAAATGAGCACTACGAGGTATCACACCTGCCAGGAAACCGCTCAAATCATTTCTCATAACCGAGAACCCGCCCGCGAGCAGTTCATTGAGCAGTTCATTACTGTGGAGTGAAAATATTGGATGGATGGAGCCAAATACCTCTTCCTCATGCAGACAGATCACCAGAAACTGGAAATTTGGTGACCTTAATGGATGACAATGTTTGGGGAATCGATCCGTCACCGCTAGTGTTGTGGAAGACCGCTGACAAAGTCCGCACCGATCTGGGACCAGGGCCAGTGTCAGTAGAGATATGTTGATACAACACTAAATCCTGCAGACTATGTTTCAAGAGGACAGACTGTTGAGGCCTTTTTGAAGAACGACAGTTGGCTTTCTGGACCGAAATTCTTGCATCACTCAGAAAACGATCGGCCAAAGAATCCAGACCCTGGAATGTTAGACGTCGATGAATCTGAGGCTAAACGAGTTGCTCAAGTACATGTTATGCAAGTGCAATGGCAAGATTACGTGGATCAGATGATGAATCATTATTCATCCTGGATGAAACTGAAACGTGCTGCTGCTTGGATTCTTAAGTGGAAAGAGATACTGCTGGAACTGAAGGCAAAACGAAAATAGCTAGACCTGGATATGAAGTGCAAAGCAGAAATGGAGCGAGACCTTCAAAGCAAATTGGACAAGTTCAAAACATCTTTCAAAGGAAAAGGTATAACAGGTGAAGATTTGAATAATGCCGAATTGGAAATTGTGAAATATTGTCAGAGACAACACTTTGGAGATGAAGTAGCAATGCTAAGGAGAAAACATAGAGCAGGGAAAGGAAGTTCTCTTCGCAAACTAAATCCGGTGATTCAAGAAGGAGTTATGAGAGTCAGTGGAAGGTTGAGTCGAGCAGCGATACCAGATGATTGGAAACAGCCAGCTATACTGCCAAAGAATTTACATGTCACCAATTTAATACTGAGACACATACATGAAACCACAGGACATGCTGGAAGAAATCATATGCTGGCTCAACTCCGTCAACGTTTTTGGGTTCCAGGGGCGAATGGCGCCATAAGAAGAATTCTCGCTAAGTGCATCACTTGTAGACGATTGCATGGAACAGCAGGAAAACAATTTATGGCTGATCTACCAAAATATACAGTTCTGCCGGATGATCCACCATTTACTCGAGTGGGTGTGGACTATTTTGGACCATTCCTGGTAAAACGAGGAAGAGTTCAAGTGAAGAGATATGGCATTATCTTTACGTGTCTCGCAATACAAGCTGTACATCTAGAAGTTCCATCTTCACTTGATACAGATGCCTGCATCAATGCAATCAGAAGATTTTTTGCACAAAGGGGACAAGTGAAGGAGATGTATTCTGACAATGGAACCAATTTTACATCAGCTGACAGTGAGTTGAAGAAGTCGGTTAAAGAATGGAATGCCAGCAAGATTGAAAGGCATTGTTTACAAAAGGGGATCCAATGGCATTTCAACCCACCAGCAGGATCTCATCATGGAGGAAGTTGGGAGTGGTTAACAACACTGTCTGGCAGAATGCTTCAAACTGAAGATCAAACCCCCTAAAGAACGGATAGATTTCCTGAGACCCAAAGGTTTGTGCTTCGGATGTCTGTTTAAAGTGTACACTGAGTTTTTAAATGAGCACTATGAGGTACCACACCTGCCAAGAAACCGCTCAAATCATTTCTCATAACCGAGAACCCACCCGCTCATGTTTCCTTATATTTAATTGGGTGGTGAAAGCCCACCTGAGCTTTGGTGTGCGTGTGACAGGTGCAGCCCAGGTTGTCCAGCGGGGCACGCCCTGGAGCGACACAGCTGGAGGCAGGGGACAGCTCAGCAGGGAACACGGGAGTGTGGACAGGGGTCTTCAGCAGGTGGTTCAGACTGCCGTGGGTCCCATTGTTGGGGGCCGGAGAGATGCCTAACAAATCTGGAAGCAGACACAATGGGAAGGCCTGTCTGGAAACTGGAGCTGGGCTTGGCTCTGCCACCTCTCCCTTGTTCTCATTTTCTTCAGCCTTGTGCTGTTGCTCACCCCTCATTCTGTCTGTCCCTCATTGTTTTATTGCTCATTACATTCCAAGTTCTACCGCTCACCCCTCATTCAGTTACTCTCCCTCATTCCTTTAACGTCCCTCATTTTACTCCTCACCCCTCATTTGATTACTCTCCTTCGTTCCCTTCGCTCCTTCAGTCCCTCATTCTACTGTTCAGCCTTCATTCAGTTACTCTCACTCGTTACTTTAACAATCACTCATTCTACTGCTCGCCCCATTTGGATACTCTCACTCATGACTTTAACAAGCCATCATTCTACTGCTCACCTCTCATTCTGTTACTCTCCCTCATTCATTTAACATCCCTCATTTTACTACTTACCTCTCATTTGGTTACTCTCGTTCCATTAACGGTCCCTCATTGTACTGCTCATCCCATTCACTTACTCTCCATCGTTCCTTTAACAATCTGTCATTCTATTGCTCACCCCTCATTTGGTTACTCGTCCTCATTACTTTAACAATCACTCATTCTACTGCTCACCCCTGATTCTGTTACTCTCTATTGTTCCTTTAACGTCCCTCATTTTACTGCTCACCCCATTTTGATTCTCTCCCTCATGACTTTAACAGTCCCTCATTCTACTGTTCAGGCTTCATTCAGTTACTCTCCCTCATTACTTTAAAAATCACTCATTCTACTGCTCACCCCATTCAGTTACTCTTCCTTGTTAATTTAACAATCCCTCATTCTACTACTCACCCTTCGTTTGGTTACTCTCCCTCTTTCATTTAACACCCCTCGTTTTACTACTCACCCCTCATTTAGTTACTCTCATTCGTTCCATTAACGTCCCGCATTCTACTGCTTACCACAGTCGGTTACTCTCTCTCATTCCATTAATTCTCCCTCTGTCTATTGCTGTCCCTTGTCATTATTCTTGTTTTTGGACAGACACACTGTGGGTGTAGCTGAATATTAGTTTTATAGAAATTTACTTCACACGGTGTGACAGGATTTTCCGTAAAATTAATATGTGAGAGAGATGAGGGGAGATTATTGACAAAATGTTATTGTGATTTTCTTTGCGTTCTGATATGAATGAGATTATGTGTGGCATCCAAGCTCATGGTGTATAGTGCCCAAAGTGAGAATTCATGATGTTTCATTATGAAGGACTCCATGCGACATGGGCTGCCCCAGGAATGCCCAAGCAAGTTTCAGTTATGCAAATTGCTTTTACCACATATTATCACAAGAGTTTAACGATGCAATGCTGTATTAAAACACACTCACAGCTAACCTGCCTGCACCTACATGTAGTCATGTTTATAGATGCACGTACTAAAAGTATTCTCACTCATAAATGTAGGATTTAAAAACAAAAACATACCACAAAGGAGGTTGTACACTTCGATACTTTCAAATGGAGCTACTGTTGTTTCAGATTTGAACTGGGGTCCATAACCGATGAATATTGACTGCAAAAAGGCATAGTGTGATATTAGAAAGCTAGGCAAGAACAGATGAACACGTGGCAGGAATTTGTGATGTTTCACGATGCACATGAGAAAAGCAGCAAGCTTCTAATTCTATATAGCCAACAGTTCAGGGTGCTGTAGATAGTCAGGGATGTAAATTATTCATTTTAGGTAGATGTTACAAGGCCTTTTTCCTCATACTATGATACAGATTGCAGTTTTAGTCAGAAATAAACTGCTGTTTTTATACAGCTAACGGTTTTGGCTGAGAGGACTACGCCCAGAGCAGGCATATTTTTAGAGACAACACTCGTCTCTTTCATTGGACTGCATCTGGGGACGAGACTCTGAAAACGGCATGGGAAGGTCAGACTGGGACAGGTCTGAAAGAGCAGAGGTCCCCCAGAAGCAGAGCTGATCACGGAAGAAGGGAAACAAACACAAATGTGCGCACACACACACACACACACACACACACGGGGCACGGAAATGCGAGGTGGATTCTGAGAGAATTCCTGACGGCACACGGCGCTATTTCTGAGGTCCTGCCGGTGCCAGTTGCTGCCAAGGGCAGACGACAGCAGAGCAAGCTGACCCTCAGGCTCCACACCCACTTCTGCGGTCGTGCGGCATTCCGCGGGCTTTAATTACTGGCTTCCACGGCTTCTGCGGCGCACACGTAATGAAAACCACCTGGGACGGTGGGGCGGCACAAGAACGAAAAACGCCTGGAGACTGGCACCACTGCAATAGGCACTGAAGAGGTCCCGCTCAGAATTTAGCAGCTCTAATTAAAGGCTCTGGCAGTAGCACAGCTCATTTTGAGAGAAAAACAAACCACATTGCGGGAGAGGGGGCCCTGGTGCCTCAGAGAAGCTAACCTGCATGTTCTTAAAGACGTTGTCAGAGCCGTGGAATCCACCCTGGCAGTACTTTATGTCTCCTGGTTTCCTGTTAACGAGACATGCAACACCTCCTGTCACACACCAAAGGACATTAAACCACCAAGAAAGGACCACGGTGTTACAGGCAGCCGCCCATCCAGCCGGCGAGTGGGACACCTACAGGGCGGCCTGCCAACGCTCTTTCGTATAGAGGTGGCCCCTCTCTATCCTCAAGCTGCTGGCGAAGTGCATGCGCTTGGGAAGGTCCTCCTTCAGAAAAGGCTTCATCTTCTCACTTCTGCACTTAAAAGGGAGAAGGAGGTGAAAGGGAGAGTGAGGCATGGGCCAGGACAGCTCTCAAAGCTCCAGGGGAGCTCACTTCTGTCAAAAGCCTCTCCTATAAATGTCAGAGGGCATGAGGACTTCCAGGGAAGACCGGGGCGTCACGTTCGGTCACCCAGTCATGAACGGACTCTGGGAAGAGTGACACTTGTCAGGGAGGTCGTTAGCCTGTACGCTGCACTGCGCAAGAGGACAACTACGTAACCCTGGTGAACAGATGTGGATGCAACCTGGTCTGTAAAATCACGTCTCCTTATTGATGATCATGTTTATTGCACAACGGCATAATAGTCCCTCATGAGGTGTTAATTCATATTCACTCATGTAAATTATTCTCATATTAGCTCTTGATTACGCTGCCCTTCAAGACAGGCTGGCTGTAGGAGACGCTCGGGATGTTAAGAGCGACCATGTGGCGTGCCTCTGGGTCCCCAAGCACAGGAAGTGGCCAGTGCCGATCAGGATGTGCAGGATCCTTTTTACCCAGTTTTCACGTGTGATAGAGGAATGAGAGTTTCCTGCTCACAGTTTCATAAAAAAATAAGTATGGTTTTGCCTCCTACCGACAGGTTCTTCACCAGGCCCTCATAGTCAACTGGAGAAAAAAAAAAAAACAAAGAATCATTAATAATTGGGAGATGAGGCCGGATTGTGATTAGACAAGTTGAGATGGTCGAAGGTATATCTCACAGGTGAAGAAGTTCTCAGGAAGTTGTTTGGGCTGAATGCGTGCTGCGGGGCCCGGCAGGACGATGAAGTCGTCCACATTGTCCAGGTACGCTGAGATGTTCACAGACCTCTCGCAGGACGCCTCCTCCATCCCTGGAGAGGCAGGTCAGAACTCGATGCCCGGTCATATGTTAGGCCTTGTGGAGTCTCAGGAAGACCCAAAAACAGGAGCTATGAAATGGCTTCCACTCTGAGCAGAGCATGAGCGGTCAGATCTGACAACGATGGGATCGCTATTCCTCTGAAAACCAGCAGGTGTCAGAAAACAGAACCCAGACATGGATAAGTCCGGGGGGGTGGAGTGTGGGGGGGTGGCTTTCTCATTAACATATTCTGCTCCTACGATTCAGTCAATCAGCTTGGAGATGACCGAGGACCAGTGAGTTCTTCCAAGCTGTTGTATGATTGTGCTGTTCTCTTTTCTATCTTGTGAAAGTCATTTCTGGGAAGGAGTTGGCTGATTCAGGAGACCCTTTACTAAGAAGGACCCAGGAGCTCAGGGAAAACTGATGAGTGGAGTTTGGGACAAATTGGATCAAAGTGTGACTCTCTCCGCTTATTGCACTCTGGTCCTGGGGAAATGCTACCTCATGCCACTGCATTGTTGTTCATGGATGGTTACCATGAATCCTCCAACGACTTGATAAAACTGGATGTGTGACAAGCATTAGCGACCAATGCATGCCCCCTTGTCGGGGATCTGGGTGGAAGTGTTGGGTCTTAGCACCATTTGGACCATTTCGAGGCTGAGACTAGCTGGGCTGTGCCAAACAAAAGAAGCTCCTAGATCAGGGATGATGGCATTTACTGGAGTCTAAGAATCATATATGACTCTGATCATGTCATCCCAATCGAACAGATCAGCAGTGGAGGCCATCTCAGAAAAATGTCCGTCTTTGCTGGAAATAAATCAGTTTAACACTGTGACACCTGAGGCTAGAGTGTGTACCGTGATCGGAGACGAGGACCACGTTCGCACAGGTGTGCAGCCCCCTCTCCTCCAGGCTGTCCATCAGCAGGCCCATCATGTTGTCTGTGTCCTTCAGGGCTTCCAGAACCTGAAAAGTTTTACTGGATAAGGTTGGTTGGCCCACAGCCGAAAATGTGGGTAGTTGGAGCAGCGCCAGGGTGACACAACAACCCGCATCAGAGTTCAGCTGCGTGCAGGATGCGATTCATGCAACAGCATGACACCAGACCCTGCGCCTTCCGAGAAGTCAATAAAAACCTAGCATTCGTGGCCTGCATGCAATCAAGCCATGCACAATCACTCCCTTACCTCTCTACTGTTCGGTCCATAACTATGGCCAGCTAAATCAGGCTGGTTGAAGTAGAGAGTGTAGAAATCAGGCCTAAACCCAGAACGATGAGAGAACAGGAAACAAGTTACAACTATTTCAAATAAAAACGGCCTTGTTTCAAACCAATGGTCTCATCTGGCACACACACTGTTAATGATGTACAGAAATAACTCTACACAAAATGTTTTGGGCAAGAATTACCACAAATACCACTACTGTGTATTTAAGTTCTAGTCACCACAAGGAGGGTCCCTCCTGATGCCATTTAAGAAATAAAATCCTGTTTACATTTCTGTTATGTGGTGTCTGCTGTTCAGCTGAATTTTTATGTGTTTCAGAGTCAAAATAAGATGCTTAGCTCATTTGTTAGTGTAACCAAAACACCTTTTTGTTTGCCTTAGATACTCATTTTTAACTCATCCACCGGCAAATTCAGAGCATTTTTTACTTTTTAAATTTTCATTTACTGTTTTGTTTGTTGTCATGTGTAAACGTTTATCTGAAAGAGGAATTCTTTTACAGTTCCCAGGCTCACAATCTGATTGAGGAGACAATCGAGGGCTGTTAAGAGAGACTTCAGAAGCACTGAGACATAAAACCAATGAAACAGACTCACTTTTAGAGGTCAGCAAGTCCATAAAACTGCAGTATATCACTGGTCTGCCTGGGAACTTCTCCAGAACATTTTTCCTAGCATTAGCTCATACAGATACAAGAAAGAAGATGAAAGATGGAAGCTGTACCTTTCCTCTGGAGTCAAATCTAACCATTTCATCACTGTTTCAACCCTCGTCTGGAACGGCACATCCCTATGAAGAGGAACACAAGTTAGCCAGCAGCAAAGGAGAAGATGTAATTGATAACTGTTTTGCTTTTTTCAACACACTGATGCTCCAAAGCACATGGATTTTCAGAATAAATGTTGCAAAATGAAGGTAAAACAGGACCCTTGCAATCCATTCTTAAGTTATGTCTTTGGGCCAGGACCAACCCCCCCCTCCCCCGCTCAAACAAAACTATGCAGAGTTCTTGTGCTGTTTAATAAATTAAAAGGGACATTTTCTTTTAAATTGAGGAATATGGTTATGAACATCTTCCAAAACATCTCCAGTACAGGGTCACTGTGATTTGTTAAATAATAATTAACCTACCATGTGTGATTATGAGTATTATAGATAACTGTTTAATTATAAATATTATACAGTTAACAGAACAGACAGGCAGCCCGAGTCGCTCAGTGTTTGCTACTGCAACCTCACACTGCCAGTGTCGCGGGTTCGAGTCCCACTCCCAGCATTTTTTCCTTCCTGCCTGTGTCAGCTCTAGACTTCCCATAGTGCCTCTGTGCCCTGCCACGGTCTGGCATCCAGCTGGTTGGACCCTAACCCTCACCCACCTCCTGATAGCGCGAACACATTTGGATGATGGCTAGGCTGGAGGGTGTTCATCATCACACTGTCCTTACTTGTTGTATATTTGGTATAGGTTTGGGTAGCTCCCATTGACAGGCACATCTGATCCTGGCCAGAAGAAGGTTCCAGCCTTCAGTCTGTTGTACATAGCCGTGAGCCAAACCTGCAGAAAGATGAAGTCACACGTTAAGCAGACCTACAGTTTAAATTAACAGCTCTGACTGGTCAGTGAACCCAGGACAAGCGCGGTGAGTTCCTGCATCATCTAACATGGACCTCTTTGTCCGGCTATACTCCTGTTTACAGTTCTCCTCTAACTAGCCAGCAAGGAAAAGCTTCTAGACTCTGGGGGGGGGCAGCTGATCTCAGAACCTGTTTTTAGATCCCCTCATCTGGGCTGCATGTGTGCAACCCCCCCCCCCCCCCCCCCAACAGTCCTGCCGGGGGGGGGACTCGGGCTTTGGAGAAAAAAAGGTTGGTTGTGCCTTTATTTCATGGTGGGAGGAGGTGGTTTCTGGGGGCCCGGGGATCC
>JAACJT020023042.1:0-26768 GCA_009936485.2 Gymnarchus niloticus | reverse complement strand
GTTAATTTTATTAACACCAAAGCAGCTGAAACTGATTAACAACCCCCTCTGCTACTTAACTGACCAGATCAATAGCCCAGAAGTTTAACAGACTTGATGCTATACTCTGATTAAAAAGTGTTCCTTTGTTTTTTTTGAGCAGTATATATTCCCAACTGGACAGCATCAAGCTAATTGCACAAAAGTGTTTGAAATTTTCTGTATGTTAAAGTGGCACATAATTTATTAATGAACATAACCCAAAAGAAGAAAACTTAGGAAAAATAGCAACATTGTGTGAAAAAATTGCATGATGCATAAGCCTGTTATAATACCGGTTAAAAGACCAAACACCAGACCTTGAAAAGCATAGTGAAAGTACAGCACAGAAGTGTGACTCTAATGAAAATCTAGTACAAAGCTTGTACTACAGTTTTGCACAGGACCTCAAAGAGGGCACACAAAGTCACTCTTAATGTCACGCCTGTGCTGCACCACCACTAGGGGTCACTCTCACACCTCTTTGGACCGCCTGGGTGCTTCTCCGTGTGCAGCTGTGCACACTATTGTCCTGGTTTCTTCTCAAAGTTTGAACCCACTTCTATGAGCGGCTTACAGACTGCCTTGTCCCAGTCCCCCTGGAGTCCAGCCTTCTTTTCCTTGCCTGTTCCTGCCTTTTTCCCGGTACTCATGTGCTCAACCATATTGTCTACTGCCTTCCACCAACCCCACTAAAGTCTCCTAGGTTCACCACTCGGTTCACCACCTTCTCCCTGGATATACACTTGCAGGTCTGCTGCCAGACCAGTCCATGCCACTTATGTAATTTGCTATTGTTTTGATATCCACAGTGAAAGAAAATAATTACACATAATCCACAGCAGTCTAAAGAGTATTTGAATTCATGAGATTATTTGGTTCTGGGATTTAATGAAGCAATCAAATATATTCCCTCCTTTCTGACACAATACAAGGGTCTAAGGAAATAAGCATGGGTAAGTTGACTACAAAGCAGGTATTAGCGTTGCTTTGTGGCTACACTGGAAGATTGAGGCACGTGGTAAAGCAACATGATCTGAAGGAGACTGAAAGTGACACAAATAAGGATATAGATGTCAGCCATGGAAAATGACAGACAGTAGAGGCAGCCTTGGGAGAAAATAAAAGGCTTTTGGTTTGCTTTTGGTCTAGGCAGTCATCTGGAGTGGAGCTGGAAGGAGGCAAGGCATCCAAGTGAAGTGCATGAATAAAGATTTTAGCTCTTGACATCTCTGCTTCAGCTATTACCAATGCATTCAGGTCTTCTTCCATTTAGTGTGATACAAGGAAATTGAAGGAACTGCTCGATACATTTTTTTATGTTTCTGAGGTCATATAGACGATACCGTAAAAGTAAATATACAACAGTGACCTACAGCTTCCTGTGAAAGTTTAGAGACTCCCGTGTACCTTGTGTGTAAATTCTCACTTCATCGATTTTAATTCGTGTATCTTCCACTTTCCTCTTTCAGTTTAATATGTGCAAATGCTTTCATATGTTACCTGCCTGTCTGCTCGAAGTAACGGAGTTAAGAAATGCACCATGACTTGTCCGCTCCATCTAACACCACCATTCTCCATCATCGTTAAAGTTCCATAACGGAAATGAATTTATTTGCTGTTTAACGAGAATGTTCGTTCATAAGTCGACCTCATTTGCTACTCTAATTGGACATAAAAAACGCCAAATCTTAGCTACTGTCATATCTGGCTTACTAGATATTGACCAGTATTCAAGGAGGCAAAATAAGCTTTTAAAAACTGGATAGTTTTCTTAACTGAGACGGACTGTAAGGTAATTCAGTTTTACTTGCAATGCTGCCATGTTCAGATGAAGAATACTCTTATGACTTTTATATGAAAATTTTGTCCATATAGCTGTCACCTGGTGTAAACAGAACACGCAGAGAATGTTAAAATATGGGGCAACGCCTCCCCTTTTCAGAGAAGCCTGGCACAAAATTATTACATATGTGTATCGTACAGTTTCCCTATCATTTACTCACATAATTACGATAAGCTCTTACCATTTCACGACTGTGTTGTGTATTTATTATCTGTAAGAATAATACCTGTGAATATCAATCATTCGTCGTCATATGGAATCTTTAATTGGTTCAGCTGTGACTCATCAATAATGATTTCAGTGGAGCTAAGCTAACAGCTACAATTTGAGGAACGATGTTAAGTACTGCGGTAAAGAACATGATTTTTACCTCTCTTTGCAGTCTTAGTAGTCGTATGTAAAAGATTTAAAGGGGAAAAAAATCATGATCTTGCTGTTTCATTCATATTCTCTGCCAACTAATGCATTAGAGGAGCTATAGTTCATAGGTCTTCATTTGTAGAACTGCATAAACACATCCAAAGAGTGAAACGCCCCACCTTGAATGTCTTTTTATTAACCTACATTGTTACATTGATTATTTGAGTGGTAATGTCAGTACAGGCTGGAATTATACTAGCAGAATAACTGACCTTTTTCACATTTACTAATAATTGGCTATGCTTTCCATTCAAGTCAAAGTTAGCCTTTGTGTTATAACTACTTAAAACGTACATTCATATTGCAAGAGCTTGTTCCGACCTTGAGATTCATTCAGTGCAAATTCCAGATAATCAATTTCCTCTGCATGAAAACAATTTCATTTTAATATAACGGTTTATTTCCTTATTTTCTTTCTCTTCAAACTGATAACATCAAATGGAAAAACCTACAGCTGTCGTATCCGTCAGGCAATTAGAAATGCTTTCTAAAGATGGCTAACAACCAGTAGTTGGTTAAAAAAGGTAACCAAGATAAGCAGGTGCCATGGTAGCTGTTTCTTGACCAGGAAGTTATATTTTTACAATCCCTTTTATTACTGTGAGATATCATTGGCTGGTACACATTCTTGTTTTTTTGTCGAATAGATCTGGTTAGTTAGCAAGAAGGTTATGCCTGTAGCTAGCTTGTATGTAAAGAAGACCAGATAACCTGGTGGCATAATTGTTAGCACTGTGGCCTCATAACACCTGCAATGTGGATTTGCTTCCAACCTTAGAGTGCTAAATTTGCATGTCCTCCCTGTGTTTAAGTGTGTCTCCTCTCACACAGAAAGGAAGAATTTGGGGCCTTACGATTGCTTGTTATGTGTATGTGTGCCAGCAGATAAGCAGGTGCCCTGTGTTCTTTTGTCTGGGAATAATCCCCAGGTTCATACAGAAGAGTATAATACACAAAAATACCTTTGCTAAAAATAGCAGCCGTGTAGCTGTGTATCGCTGTTTACAAATGTCAGGCTGACGATGATTTTGTATGTCAATAAGCAAGAAAATAATCATTCAAAACAAACAAAAAGCTTTTACCCTTCTACACACACATTTCTTCATGTATCATGCATGGAGAGATGAATATTGTTTGTTTTAACAGATTTTTTTTTATTTAAACATCTTCACAATTTAATATTGTTAAAAATATAAGTATGAGGTATTGGGTGGGGTACAGTACTGTGGTTACGTCTCCACAGCCGGTGACGGAAAGTAAGTGTCTGATAAAGCTGTCCAGTGCTAGAAAGATGCTTTAATAAAGAAGTTAAGTAAAGCTTTATAGTAATTTAAATGAGATTCGTAGCTCACAAATTTGCATAATTATTTCTGTTTTTTTAAACAGGAGCCATAAACTTGACTCACGTTTGACTCGACATAAATTGTTTCCAAGCTGTAGGAATTCCCTCAATCGTATTCTAATTGAATATATCTAAAGTTCATATGAATATCATTCATGAAATATCATTCATAAAATCTGGTAGTCTTTATAATTGTCAAACATGCAGTTAATTGGAAAAAAAAAAAAATAAGTGTGATTTGTTAAACCCTATGTTCAAGTGGAATTATTAGGAATACATTTACATCAGTCATCTAACCCAACATGCAGTGACAAGGAATATTATAACTATAGGAGGCACAAAACCAAATATTAATATATATGAAAAAGGGGCTATCAAACAGCAATGAGGAGCAAGGAGGTCGCCTGTGTACTGCTGTCTGTCTATTTATATTATAAACTGTACGAACTGGGATCCAGCTCCAGCTGTGGACACTGTGTTTACCACCTGGACTGGGGTTGGCTCCAGATGTTTTCAGATCCCACTCAACTCATATTTAACCCCATTGCAGAGGTGCCTCAAGACAGGGAATTACTACCTATTTGTTGGTGTGCTTTTTGACTATGTTTCTGGATGTAATCCTTTAAAAAATCCGTCAAAGTATAGTGCAGGAGTGTAATCCTCTTGTTTTTCTTTTTTAAATAAAAACAGTACATATCTAGAGAGAGAGAGAGCAGGAGAGAGGAAGTGAGCGCAAGAGAGAGAGTGAAAGGCAGAGTGAGAGCGATAAAGAGAGCAAGAGGGAGGGAAAGGGAGGGAGGGAAAGCAGGAGAGAACAAGATATTTTTCTATTAAATACGGGTTGCTGCTTTATTTCTGGTCCCTGTGAATGCATGTCCCCTTCAGTCTCAGAACAGTCCTTCCTGTCTGTGTCAGGTCTGAAGTTGGAGAGCACCTAAATCTGTCGGGGTGTTGAACCTCATGTTTTGCAGCCTCTCACCTCATGCTGCTCTCATCCCAAGGGGCTTCGCCCTCAAGGATGCAGGGGTCTGGTGTAAGACTAAAATACATAGAAAATCTCACCCTCGTCTTCAGTCTAATCTTACATACAATAAGCTCTGCACCCACTGCTGACGCATACAATTTGTTTTAATATTAAGCTAAGTTATATCAATAATTCATGTCAAGTGACTTTGTAATGTATCTTTAAAAAATATTCCATGTTTTTAATATTACATTGTGTTTTTTGAAAATGTGCCCTGTTTTGAATCATTCAGTCTGAGGTGTCCTTTGACAATTGCACTGTGTCTGTCACATATCTATTTATCATGATGTATGTTGGTATTTTATTTTTGATTTAAATTGACAAAGTGAGATCAATGTCTCACTTCTTATCACAATATTACGATATAGAATACAGCAGCTGCCATCAGTTCAAGATACCAAATTAGACCAAACTTTGCCGTGCTGTTGAGGTACTGTACAGCTGCATGTTGGATTCCATTTGATGGGCACTGCAGAATGAGGACAGGTACCTTTTAAAAGAGGGGTGTTGCCTCATGCCTCAAGCATTGAGAATTTGAGTTCCACCTGTACTTTTTGTGTTGGAGTTTGGAGTTTTGCCCTGTGTTGTGTAGGTTTCAATCAGCTGTCCAAAGACATGCAGTTAGGTTAATTGGTTTCTCTTCATTGCCCATAGGCTTCACCCCCCGGCAACGATATGTGGCTGAATGATAGATGGATAAAACAAATCAATGTTCTGGCTCTATGGTGGTCATGACCCATCATTTCATTCCACCCAGATCAGCAATATAGCAGATGCTTCCTTTACCACCAAATGACTGTCTCTAGTGAACTCGCCTGTTTCAGGTCTCCCAGTGCGGTGTCTGAATATCAAATTCACAGTGATTTTTTTTTGATAGCTTCCCAGTGGAAGGCATAACTGCGACCTGAAGATTAAGAATGATTTTGCTGTTTTCAATTATTTTTGAAATGTCGCTCCAGCTCGCTTTTCACCATGATAGCAAAAACAATTTCTTTTGCTGGCACAATGTTTCCCTCAGAAAGTTAATGTAGTTAACATTTAGTCTTCCAGATATTCAAGGGCATTTTCCCTGGTTAGCAATGTCAGCAGTGTAATTTGAAGTTGCTAATATGACCGCTACCTTGTGAATGCTAAAGACGGAAACAGTTAATGGAAATTAATGCCGCTTGCTTGCTCATTTGTTTTCCCTGATACAAGTTGTGGGTGATTATTTTGGACAAGATTGCATAGCACTTTCAGAGAAAAATGCCCAACCTCCTTGTCAGAACTATCCTTCAGTTTGGCTGCAGTTATTATAGTAATAAAATATGTCAGTACTTGTTTGCATAATACAGTGTTGTTTCATTTTTGTCAAGTGCTGCAGAATCTGTGAATTTCACTCAGCTGTCAAATTGAAAATTAAGAACACGCTCTTCAGTGGGGTTATTCTAGGCATGCGGTGACCTCGTAGAGCAATGGAGAGCACTTTTAACAAAGGCTATTGCCAGAGGCCTTCCTCCAGGTCTGAAATGACTCTAAGAGAAGTGCTAGGAGAACATCCCCTTGTTGGCCCACTGTTGATTTTTCAGTGATATGGCAGCTTCCAAAGCTACTTCTCATTTCTAACAGAAACTTCCATACTGCCACAGTCAACGATGGTTCATGGGGTAGCCGTGGATTCTGATTTAAAAGCACTGGTACTGGCCTAGAGGTTAGCCAGGGGCAAAACAAGCTAATAGCTACATACCTCTACAGAATTTATTCAAACCTTTAGCCACATCTGTGCTGATTTATAGCTGAACAGAGTGCTCAGCTAATTAAGTTTAGTGAGCTGTTTATTAAATGAAGGATATACATTTTTAAGATTTGAATCCAAATGTAATAGCTGAAGACAAATGTTTCTAACAGTGTTAAGCCACATTTTAGGAGTTATCGCAAAAGGAAAAAATGATGATATGTTTCTAAATATGTTTGCTTTTAACATAATTTTTAATTATGAATTTGTGAGTATTCATTTGGGGGCAGGAATGATTCATGTAAATTAAATTAATATCTTCATATAGTTTTGAATTTTTTAATAGCAAAAAATGTGTACCTTTTTTTTTTTATGAACACAATTAAGATTTCTAGCAAGTCCTCAAGTAACATATTCTGTCAGGTGATTTGAATCCAGCAGTTAAAATCCTAATCAAGTCTAATTAGGGGTATGGGAAAGCAGTATACCGGGCAGGTCACGAATACCAAGCCTGAGAAACTCCGTTCGCACGTTACCTCCCCTGTTTCACTGTTTTATGTACACCACCCTGTGTAACACTGTCACACTGATGTTTAAAATACTTACAGATATGTTAAATTGTATACACAGTTCTATTTGCTGTAGGCATGCAGTGCAATGAGGCTTCAATAATGAAACAAATCTCAAAAGGCAGTTGTCAACTTGAAAATGAAAATGGTTTGCCATTTTATTTTTCATGTTTTCAGATAAGCTGGACTATAACTGGCTTATAGTTTACCAAAATCTTTCCTTCTGATCTTCTTTACTATTTATTACTTTTTATTTATTTGCTTGTCTGTTTATTTTTGTCAGTCTCAGTGAGTGATAGTATCCTCACCAATGCACTCTAAATTAATGTACTTTTCCCAATATCGCTATGTATAGGCCATTTCAATTCAAACAATCTGATTTCAGTGCCGTGGTGCTGATTAATCATCCTTCCATTAGACGTGATAACAGCAAAGGCCCATATCTAGAATGATTCAGCCTGCGGGATCAGGGCCCTGTTACAACATGTGGAAATGGTGCTGTCCTGAACCTCTGCTAAATTGTGCAATTTTAATGGCTGTTTTGAGTAAGTTGTGTAAAATTACTTTAACATCAGTACCTGGGAACAAATTAACGCAAAGAAATCAAATTAAACTGTATATTTTTGAGGCAGTATCATACCGTAAAAACAATAATTATACAGTGGTGTTGACTGCATTCCTGCAGTGCTTCATTTGTTTTCATAGCAGTAAGGAGTACTGTTTTAAAGTGTTTTTACTATGGACTCAGAATAAAGATCTAGGATATTACCACATTTATGCATAAATATCCACACCAACATCCACTCGCCATGCAATGCCATGGCAATCTGAATGGTCATAACACATTGACAAAGCAGTGAGAAAGACATCCTTTATACTTTTCTGATTTCATTCAAAATAATTTTTTGATTTCCTTTTCTTAGACGCACCGTTAGGTGTCTAATATAAGGCCTGGATGGTTTGGTTACCTAAAATGATATAATTTATTAAATGCCAGAACTATGATATATACATACCGTATGTATAGACTGGTTTCTTTCCAAATGTTACGCAAAGGTGCAAAGGAGCTATGCTATCTGAACTGGAATGTCCAAACCACATCTACATCCCAGGAGACAATGAGAAGCAGGAAATAACAAACTGGATATTGCAATATTCTTTGAATTCCCTCTCATATTTTTCCCTGGAGTATATTAATTAGATCATGGAGACAGGCTGACATTGATTGCTATAAAAAATGGGCACAAACAAATTGTTTAAGGAAGCAGGAGCTTCCGTAAAGTGGTTTTCCTCCTCGGCACATGAGTCAAGTGACAGACAGTTCAACTGTAAAGGAAACTTCGGTGTCTTTCATAAAGATGTGTACAGATAAATGGCTTTAACTAAGCTGCAAATGTTAATGAACTGACTTGTTAATTAAACATGCTCAATGTGGTTGTGTCTGTTATTTCTCATTTGTTTTTATTTAGATTAAGCCCATTTTCCCTATTAGCTGTGTGTCATACGTTCAATTGAGCTGTGTAATTAATGGCATCATCTGGAGTGACTGCTCTCCCTTTTTAATGATTTATTCTGCTTGATATTTTTTGAGACACATTTATATTCTATTTAATCGGAGATCTTCAGACGAACTTTCAGTCTTCGTTAAAGGTATACTAGCAAGGCGCTTCCAGAGGCGTGGATTGACATTTTTTTGGAATCTTGTATACTGCATACACCCCATGGATGACTTGATGAATACAGCAATACCAAGGAGCACCAGGTTGAGTGTGAGTGGAAACACACTGTGAAGTAGAGTGTAATTCAGTATCGAGGCTCACAGTCACACCTTTGATGACAAGATCTGCAAGTCATATGATCACGTTACAATGAAAAATATGTAAAATGCATCATGCACTTGAAAGGAGATCAGTCATTTCTCATCCGTACTTGACTGTCAGTCACACAGCTATGCTTCTGAAGTTTTCTGCAGGCAAAGTGCCAATGTCGTCAGCGTTCTAGTCACACAGGACCTTCAGGAGACCAGTGATGTGATAATGAAAGACAAGATAAGCAGAAATCAATGATAGATTCATTTCAAATGACAGGTCAAACAAAGATGTCAACCTCACCCTTTATTAATTCAACAAAAGCCTCATTTAGTGAATTCTAACTTCAACCACACAAATTATGTCTTTGTTAATGCTGCACTTTCACCCAAAATTACTTTTAATTTTGGCCATTTATAGCTGGATATTTTAAGATAACTAGATAACTGCCACAAACCTACAGCTGCAAAATATAATTTATATGGAAAGTTATGGTTCCAAAATATAGTTCTTTTAATATGTTCAATCAAAGCTATGAGAAATGGGATTTTATGAGACGGCCCCATTTTGTGAGCCGTAATTTGGTTTTATTTATTTAGTAATGGTCTGGCCTTCCACCAAAGTAAGATGCCTTTATTTCTGTTATAAGCCATTGGCTCACAATAGATGGATGGATTTTTTGTCTATCCATAACATAATTCCTCATCCGCCTGTCACTGCTTCCTGGTTTATCATCATATGGCAACCCAGACCAACACAAAACTTTCCAAATATTTTCAGAATCTGACCATCTGCTGCATTATTAAAGTAGTACCCCCCCCCCCCCCAAAAAAAAAAGATATACATAGATAATTTTTGCTGCTCCTCTCTTAAATTCTTTATGTTCATATTTGGATTAATTTTTGCATTCGGAATAAGCAGTCAATGCAATGGAATGCTACTGTTTGAAAGTTAGCCACTAAATGTTCTTTTATTCATGCGTTTTCTATAAGATAGCTGTGCATTCTAAAGCCAATTTCAGCCAGAAACACATAGATTGCCCTGCCTTGAATAAAGAGTATTTTCCTGGAATGGGATCCCAGTTGGTTATTCAGCAGCCGTCCTCTTGTGCCACCTCTCAGAAAAGGAAAGAATGCAATGGCGAGAGAATGGCTGTTTGAAGTGCCAATGGTGTTGCAGGCAAACACAAACACAGAATGTGGGATTATAGCGGAAGTCACACTGGAAATGTGTTGAATCGCACAGAACAAGGAAATGAGTGAGGCAGCGGTTATGTTCCTGCTACACACATAAATCAGTTTTACACATACCCTCCTTCAACCTTGTTTTAGGACCATCTACATTTAAACTATACTTTTCTGGGCTACATATAGCACCAGCTTTGATTTGTTAGTCAAGGATACACCCACCCAACTATGGGTTTTGAAGCATCATTTAGCTTCTGCTTTGATTGGTTAATTTAGGATCCTCCCACCCACCACAGGTTTTAAAGCTTCATTTGTCCCATCACTAGTGTTAATTCTGAAATATAACTGTTAGCATGAGGGTGAAAGATCCGAAATGCAAACAAAAGTCTTAGGGTCATTCTAAAAAGTATTTGTACTATACACCTTTATTTGTATAGGGTCATTTTGCTAGGTACCAGTAAATTGAATTGATAATTTGGTGATCTGAAGCTGAATTGTACTTGGGTTATGTAATGAGACAACAATCTGAAGCACAAGAGCAAAGTCCACCTCTGGATGGCACAGTAAAAACAAAAATATTGTCTTGGAGTGGTCTAGTCAAAGTCCTGACTTGAACTGCTTTCAGATGCTGTGGCTTGACCTTGAATGCATGGGCACTTCATGCTTGAAACCCCTCTAATCTGCCTGAATTAATTGAAACATTTGGTTGCAGTTGCTGCAGCTAAAGGTGTTACGTGTTTGATAACCTTTTTCCTTTGATAACCTTTTAGTAAATGCAATTATTATATGATTTTTTTTTTTTTTCCCTTGTATTCTTCATATTACATTGCATGATGATCTGAAACCATTTGTTGAGAAATATACAAAAATAGAAGAAATCAGGAAAAGACAAATATTTTATCATGGCATTGCATTGAAATTATTACATACTTGATTAAGGCTAAACAGAGGAAGGAGTCAGGTAGCCACGTCCACAGTACCCTTAATGTCCAAATAATTTTACCTGGTGATTGAAGTAGAAGGCAGTGAACAGTGGTGAATCATTTACTCAAAAGCACAACCATTTATGTGTGTGGGTATAGTCTGATAATCAAAATGATGAAGGAGGAAAATTTAAGGCAGATAACAGAGAAAAAAAAAATCTGTGGAGATGTTTTCTGCTGCTTCTAAACCTGACGGGTCAAAGGCAGCAAACTATCTTTCGAGTAGGAAGAGAGGTTACCTGGAGTGATCTATTTCTCTGTGAGTGTCAGGAAGTGTTATCAATAGAGCATATCAGCATAGGCTGATATGAATTGTGCTATCTTGACAGCAGATTGGCAGCTACAGGACCCAGTTTTGAGAATGAGGTGTACAGCTTGGGTGAGGAATATCTGACTCGGGTTTAACGGATGGTGAAAAGCATCGTGCTGAGAGTTACAGTGCCAGGAACGGTCAGGGAGCATGAACCTTATGGAAATGTAGGCGAATCATCAATGACGGAATACCAATGCTATATTCAGGGATGCATAGTCAATTAATGAATGTGCACTCCAAAAATTAAAACATGAGCTTGCTGGGGAATAATTTATTTAGCAAAATACTTTGTCCGTTTAGTGAAAACCTTGAATGCAATTCGTGTGTGTGTGTGTGTGTGTGTGTGTGTGTGTGTGTGTGTGTGTGTGTGTGTGTGTGTGGAGTTTGTATGTTTTTGTTGTGTTCCTATGAGTTTCCCTTTGGTTTTCCTGATTTCTCTCAGAGATGGAATCAGTCATGATCATCGCTGGCCTGTATTTTAATGATCGGCTCCAAATTTTACATCAGTGTGACCTTACCTGTCAATATGATGATGGATGGATGCATGGTAGAAAATGAGAAAGTTGTGGAAAAACTTGTCTGAATAACCATTCCCAATTACAACATGTAAAAGTGAAATAGAAAAAGTTTGATTTTGCCAATTTTGTCTGCTACCCAGTGTTTTCAGTCTTTATGCAGCATTACAGAACAACATTCAGAGATTTTGCTATTTGTGATTTGTGGATAAATGTATGATCTTAGCCCTCAGCTTAATGACCCAGCAGGTAACATGTACGGAACCGTTCTGTGCTGTTGGGAAATGTTAAACTATTTAGGATATAATTAATTTAAAAAGATATTTTCAAATACAGGCTAAATGCACTACTTCAGTTCTAAAGATGCACTCCTTACCAAATCAAACCTGCCTGTTTTGTTTTTGTAATCTGTGTGAAGTTCTTTAAATAGGAGCAGAGAAAACAAATCTACATCTCTGCTCATCTGTGTGCATTCACTGCTCCTCACTGCTTTACTCTGCCTGAGGAGAATTTTCCTCACATTGCATCCTTAGCTTTCAGAATTCAGATAGAAGGGACATGAAAAGGGAAAAGTTGACTTAACAAATGCCAAGAGCTGCCAATACACCTGCCTACCTTCAGAAGCACTTAGAGAAAAGGCCAAATAAATTCCAAGTGACAGCGCATTAATAAACTTTAATCAATATATTAAAATGGTTGATACGTGACGAGAGTCAAGAGGTCATTACTGTCATACCACCCAGTGGCATCAAAGAGACATAAATGACAAGAGTCTTGTAATAAAGTTGCAAAACACAGGGAATTTTAGGATGGGGGTGTATGTTGTGTTAATTTTTATATATCAAATATGGGTATCTTTTTAATGCTGGAAAGATACAGTCAGGTAGGGATGGATATATTAAAATAAATCATACAGCACGTTATAAAATACCAAAAATAATGATTTTAAAGGTTTTATCTTGAAGATACATTTATCACATTCATATATCAGGCGTCATTAAGGTATTACTTTAGCTATATAACATGTTCGTACCATTTTAATTATCAGTACTGGTTAGATATTAATGCATAAATTCATCATAATCTGCCTTACCCACTCTTAACTAAAACTAGACATATTTTGACATTGCACCCTTTTTAGCATCTCTTAATGAGCACTCAGCAGAATTGCATTATAACTAATCAATGATAGCCTTACAAGTGGACTCAAAGCACTTTGAAGCAGTTCTCTAGCTTAATGTGTTACTAGGAATATAATTCAATAGTCATGTAAAGAACCATGAAATGAAAAATCATCATGACAAGACATTTCAGTATGCGGTCGGCTGTAATTTCAAGTACTGTTGAAATATTTTAAATAACTGAATAAAAAAACAAAGATCACAGTCTCAGAATCGAAAAGATCAGTTTGCAGGGGCCACAAGCCAAGCACTAAGAACTGTCATATGGACTACCTTGGGACCTTGCGAAATTTTACATTTCAGAATCTGGCCCTGGAGAGAAATTAACTGGAGAACTTTGGTTTAGCTGAATCTTGGGATTGTCATATTTCTAAATCAGTTGTTAGAAGCCGTGCCATGACGATGAGGCGATTCTCAGACGAGTTCCAAGATGGGCATCATTGCTAAGAAAAGGCACCACAGTGCAGCACCTGAAGTTTGCCGGCCATCACAAGATCTGGAAATTGCATGTTGTGGTCAGATGAGACCAAGATGGAACTTCTTGTCATGCACCGCATTGTTGTGTTTATGAAAAAACAGGGGCCCCATGCAAAGGATATCACTTGATACCCACTGTGAAATATGGTGGTGGAAAAGTTGATGTTTTGGGGCTGTTTTGCTGCGAGTGGTCGAAGGGCTTTTTTGAAGATTAATGGCAGAATGGATTCCACTAAATACGAGGCAACTCAACTCAAAACCTGACTGCCTCAGCCGTGCATGGATCTTTTAACAAGATAATGACCCCAAAGACACTTCGAAATCACTGCGGAAACACTACGTTTATTTCATTTTTAAAATTTGATTTTAGTGTTTATGGCTGTGTTTTCATTTTATTTAGTATTTACCATCATTATTGGCCCGTTTAAATTGTTTTTATTTGAGCAAGGGATTATTTGTTTGGAAAATGACTAACCTAGATTGTTTCTTACTATTGTTCTCAATATAACATTTTCTTCTTCAACAATCTGATTCACTCTGAAAGAACAGACTGTGACTTTAATTTGCCTTGATGCTGTTCCAAATGAATCCAAATCGTAATTGTCTTACATTTAGCAATCTGCTGGAAAGATGTCATTTTTGCTTTCAATTAAGAGCTTAGAAACATTTTAAATTGAAACAGAGTTATACTCTACATCACTGGATGTGTGTTCCTCTCTAAGTACAAATATACATGTATCTTTAATGGTAACTCTATGGGGGTAATAGTGGCTCAGTGGGTAGCACTGTTACCTAGGGTTTGAATCCTGCCGCTGCTCTGTGAATGGGGAGTTTCCAGGTTCTCCCCGTGTTGTGAGAGTTTCCTTCTACAGCCTGGTTTGACTAACTGCTGTCTCTAAATTATCCAAACAGTATAAGAGAGTGTGTATGTGCCCTGTGATAAGCTGGCATCCCATCCATAGTCTACCCTAGCCTTGTGCCTCTGGCTATTTTTGCGTTATCAAAATGCTAGTTTCTTATTTTTTTGCTTTCCACACATTATCAAATTTTCATTTGCATGCTATCAAATTCTCTTGCACACACAATCAAAATCTTCCATTTTCATCAATCTCCCATATATACACTATCAAAGTCTCACACACTATCAAACTGTCTCATATTAATGTGATAGGGTTTGATAGTGTGTGTGAGAAGTGTGACGGCGTGTAAGAGTATGACAGAGTGTGTGAATATAGGTGAAACACGAATTGGCATGTATGACCTCTCATGCAGTAATCAACGTGTATAAGTAATACTAATGCAGGAAATCAGTGCATACGTGTTTATGCCTAAAGTTTTTGGTCCAGAATGTAAAACATATAGAGAAAATAACAAAAGCAAACAATTTACCAAAAGTACCATTGACTATTAAAAGAAAAATGTCACAAGTTATGTAATTTTTTGAGGATATATCTGATTTATTGATTATGGATTTATTGATTGTGTGACATGCCATCTAGAACTTCTTCAGAAATTGTAAAATATTGAAGTTGAATATTGCGCACTGCCCTCAACATATATATACACATGCATATATGTATAGCAAAAATGTTTATATTTATATAATTGTTAATATAGACTTTTTCTAATTGTGTACACGTGTATTTCTGTATTTTGTTTTGACTCCTCCCTCTTTACTTTTCTTCCACTTTAGCTTGTGAACTGATGACCCAGGGCATCCTGGCACTGGTCACATCAACAGGCTGTGCCTCGGCCAATGCACTGCAGTCCCTAACTGACGCCATGCACATCCCGCACCTCTTTGTGCAGCGCAACCGTGACGGCTCACCGCGTACGGCCTGTCAGCTCAACCCCAGTCCCAATGGAGAGCGTTACACGCTGGCGGCCCGGCCGCCTGTGCGCCTCAATGATGTTGTATTGCGGTTGGTGACCGAACTGCGCTGGCAGAAGTTTATCGTCTTCTACGACAGCGATTATGGTAAGTGCTGTCCCTGAGTTTCCATTTAAATATTAAACTTTTTTTTAATGCAAAGAAAAATTGTGTGTTCACCTACATCACGTATTAACATGCAGCGTATGACAGAGTCATTTTTTAGTGAAATCCATGTACAGTAGAAACATTTAAGCAGCATGGGCCAAATTCTCCCGTTAGTCGCTTAAATGTTTTATCCACGTATCTTGTGACGCGTGCAGCTTCTCCATGCATTCTCCTGTCAGCTGAAGTGTACCACCCCAGCACGTAATTTGAAAAAGAAGATGGGCTTGCAAGAGAGGCAGCGCAAACTTAAATACTGACATAAAAGATTAACACCCATGGCGATTTCGGCTGAAAGTAAAAACCTGGAACGTGGATTTTGTATAGCCCAATAAACATGCGGATAGAATGAATGAAAATACACATGCAGCAGTTTATTAAAAAACATTGCAATGTGGAAATTGTTTCAAAACATATTGCTCATAAAAAGAATTTTAATGAATTTCAGGTCCCAGAGCATCAGAAGAATCACATGCCACATTGTAAAATGATATTGCTTGTTATTCCTTACTAATAAGCTACTCACTATGACTAAAGCACACGCATCAATGAATGCATTATGCCTTTATTACTAATAACTGTCCTGCATTGTGCCTCGTTATGGCATTCATATCGGCGAAAAGAAGTCACTTGCAATATGGAACAAAAAGATAACATTGCCAAATTAAATCAATAATTTGATTAACCCCAAAGCTTTTTTACAAGGAGCACGTGAATTTAGAGTTTTGAATGTACAGAAATTTAATTAGACGCGGCACACTTTTGTAACTTGATGGAAAACTGCAATGCCATGTTGCACCATGCAGTGTTGTTTATCTTAATACAAGTCATGAGGATGTATATTTACATGTGACACACACAGATTTTGACCTCACTCTCACATGTGTAAAATGCGTGTAGCCTCACGCTTTTCTTTTAACTTAACCCCATGGGAGAATTGGACCCTATGCCGGTTATTAACCTTTATCAAAAAGTGAACTCAGCTCATTATGACAAAGAGAGTACTTCAAGAAGCGGCTTTGTGTTTCTGAAAACTTTGAAAGCTTTTGCCTATTCTGAGACATACAGTGGTTTATTGCCTGCACTATTAATAAACTTTCTCAAAGAGTGGTAATGATAAGTATCTCTCATTTATACACTGACATATGTTTCCTAATGGTTCTTGCTGTGTGTTTTCATATTTGAATTCATATCTAAAGTTTAACAAGCAGGTAGTGAAGACTTTTAATTAAGCTTCGTCCTGGTGAAAGTTAGCCATGGTGGGGGGAAAAAATCTATGAGTATCATCTTTGGAAAAGGTTAACATTTTGAAATGAATAACATTTCATTACCCTTATATGAATGTAGTAAATAGCATGAATTTTGTTGCAGTTAATGATAAAATGAGATAAATCCATCCATCATTCAATCACTAACTCAGACAGCATAGGACACAAGGTTTGGGTGAGTTAATAAATACTTTAGATGAAATATGTATAATAACAAAAGAAAAACAAAAAATTTGTGTCTCTGAAAGTGAAGAAATCTGTACGTGGAAGATTAAGGGTTGGGCAGAAATCACATTGTGTACTGACTGCCATCTTGTTTACTTAAGTGTTCTACTTGTCTGCACAGACGTGTAAGGTCATGTCATAACACTTCTTATGAATCGTAATGCTGTTTTCGCATAGTGGCACACAAAAGGTGGCACACAATAACATCACACCACTTGACACAAATGTCATTCTGACACGAAAATCTAGTGCATTACTAAAAACAGTGTTCACATTGACAGTTGAATGATATAACATGAATTATGCAAAATTTACATTAGAAATGAAACACTGAACTGTTACAGTTAATGCAAGCTGATGGGAACATTAATATTAAAGATCGTTTGTGTGTCTGTGTCATCAAATGCTTTTAAAAGTGCTTACAAAACATACAACAATTGCTCTAATGGTATACTAGGTTATATGCTATGTGTTTTGCTACATTTTCATTCCTTTATTATTCATGATGATGCTGCTGGATGTTGTAAAACTATTTCATCTTCCCGTTATATTAGTATACTGGGGTTGGTTGGCATTAAGTTTGATTTCTAAGACACTGATTAGTAAAATATCAAATAATCACGTTCCATCTCCAGTACTGACAGAACATACGCGTTACACCTATAATGAAGATTTGTGTTGCTCTGGTATTTTACAAGCTTTATTCTTTCATAGACTAAGCTTACTGGGTACCATTCTACAGGACGCTGTTATCTCGAACTGTTATTTTGTGGTTTTCCTGTTACCTTTAATGAGTCTGGCTATTCTCCTCTGACCACTCTCATTAACCAGGTGTTTCTGGTCACACAAATGGAACTGACTCGATGTTTTTGTTCATCACACCATTTTCTGTAAATCTACACAGTGTTGTGTGTGTGGATATCCCGGGGGGGGGGGGGGCTGATTCGGAGATGCTGGAATCATTACACTGAACAGCACTTAGAGCAGTGAGCAGGTGTTTCTAATAAGCTACCCACTGAGCTTGAAGATATAAAGCATGCTCTTTGAAATGTTTTCAGTTTTTAATTCCAAGCAGTCAGGAAATTTGTTATTTTTCTGCTCAAGCATTGAACACTTGCATTTCTGGTCACATCTCACATTGTGTCACTGGACAGAGTGAAAAGTTGCCAGTTTTTATATACATTGCCTCACAAGCCTGCTCAGCCACCCTAAAGTTATCAGTTGTGCCATGTCAGTCGAGAGCAGACCAGTTCTGACCTACTTTTCAACTGTCGCACTTGTAAATGAGGATTGCATTACTAATGATTGCCTTGAGTGAAACCATGATGAGCTGGTATGTCAAAGTATATCTCAGAGAATTATTACAGCTGCCAGGCCTATTTCTGGCAGTCTGAGCTCGACTTTATACATGGTCATATCATGATTTAACATTACATAATTATGTATAGAGGTTAGTTATATGTCTTTTAAATAATTATTTAGTAACTTGAGGTCGGTGGACTGATATTGCACACGCCTTGTTTCAGAACAAGCAAAAAACTAAAATGAACAGATAGCCATATATTTCCACCACAGCGGATCAATTTTTAGCTGCTAATTTTTCAGCAGCTTCATATCATTTGCATGGTCATTCACAGAGAATGGGCAGTGCGTTGAGAGATGCTGATTGGCCCTCAGGACCCCATTGCAGCTCACATTAAGGTTAGCGCCAAATCCAGGACGCATTCTCTGCTTTGAGTGTGACAATGACAGGCTGCTATTACAATCCTGGTGATTAACCACTGTGAACAGTAGGTCCTGTCAGAATAGATTAGTTTGAATAACCTTAGATTATTGTTTAGAGTAAATACTTAAATGAGGCTAGTAAAGAGTATGTGCTATATAGCTTAATATTGACAGCATACAGGGCCGCAGAATCAGCTTCTTTGTTTAAGACTCTAAAAAGTTTAAGGTTTCAAAACTCATTTAGTGTGTATTAACAACAGTAAAGTATTTTACCCAACCAAGACATTATTAGTAAGGTAGGTGGTAGGGTAGTAAGCAAAAGGCCATTTTCTATTGGCGTAAAGTACCTGTATTTTAAAATATATCAAAGTGAATTTATCTTGAAATATTTAAAGCAAAATATAGAAATTAGATACCATTTGTACCACCTTGTAAATGAGTACAATGAAAAAATGTATGTTCAGAAATATCAGAAAATAATCCCTGTTATATATAACCAATAACAATCTATAAGTTTGCAGCATATCTACACCAAAGGACCTGGGTGTAACACTTCCTGTCACCTGAAGGGCAGATTGGTGGGTTATGACCGCTATGATGACACACTGCTTTCAGCAGATAATATCACAGACAACCGGCAAAGAAGAGACAGATGGCTTATATTAGGGATGAGTTTTGAATGTGTTTTTTATTATTATTATATTTATTTTAATAAATAAGGCTTTTGAGTTTGAAAGACTGAGAATGTCTTGAATTGTATATTACAAGGGTATCATGTACATGGATGCTGCAAAATTATTGCAGACTATTATTTGTAGGTATGTAAATAAGATAATATGTATGGTGTGCTAGATACTAGAGAGTAAATTATATACTCGAGAAATTTTACATAACATAGATTTCAATGTTCACTGAATTGGATTTAATGTTCATGGTACTAGATATTTCCCACCAAAAGCTTATAACATCTTAAAATATCTTTATCTGAAAAAGTGATCCTTCACTTTCACTAGCCCATTTGTTGGGAAGTCATCAGAAATGTTTGCTACCTACAGTGCTGTGAAAAATTACTTTTAGATACATAAACATGTATCTCTTAGCTATTATGGGTAAGTACACATTTAGGTCTTAATGGTGGTGATGGGACAAATGGGGTTTTGAAGCCTTATTTAGCGCCACCATTGATTGGGTAGTTCAGGATACTCCCACCCACCACAGGTCGTGAAGCCTTATTTACTGGCAGCATTGATTGGTTAGTTCAGGATACTCCCACTCACCAGACTTATCTTATTTCTTCCATCACTACCTATCAGCAAAACAGAAAAGGATACTACTAACTAAACCACAGATGTCATGCCTGCAAGCCAACCATGCCCAGCTTACCCTCATTCCCAGTCACCTGAATACTGGCCAGCTGTGTCTCATTTAGCTGCCTACTTTACCCTGCACTTCTGTTTCCTCACTGTGAGGTATTCCGTTTCTAATCGCTACTGAGTGTTTGTCATTTCCAAGCTTGGCCTGTGCTTGACCCTTTTGCGTATCTGTTGACTTTGCCCCTTTGGCTATCGTCTTTTGGATTTGCTTGCTGGTCTGATTGCCTATCTGGATTTGACTACTTCTGCCTGTGACTTCAACTATCCTTTTGATTATCCCTCTGGGTCTGGAAATCCTGTCTGTTCTGGCCTTGATCCGGCCTGTTTCGACCATGTCTTTGGATACGTCTTTGGTTCTTGGAAGTCCAATTGATTCTAGTTTTGACCCTCCCTGTCCTCTGACATTGATTAAAGATCCTGGCTCTGCACTTGGGTCTATCCCGTGTATTCAGGACAATAAAGAGCATTTTGTTTAATATGGTTAAGTAAGGTAGTAATAGTTTGTGTAATTCTGGTGCTCTTTTCATTTTATGCATTCTCAAAACTGGCAATATTAGTCTTACAGAATAAATGGAAATAATAACAGACAATTAAAAATCTTATCTAAACTATGTCATTACAATACTACATTGCATGTGGGTGCACACTTAGAGAACAGCTCGAGTACGTGTTTATGTGGGTGTGTAGAATGCCCAGTCCTGCCACGTCGTTCAGCTGGAAATTTGGAGGAACCTTGAAATAAAGCCTGTGCTCATTCAGTGGGTGTAGAGCCAGCTGAGGTGATTTGGGCATCTTATAAGGATGTCTTCTGGCCAGCTTCCTGAACAGCTGTTCCGGACATGTCCCACTGGGCAGTCTGAGGACACGCTGGAAGGATGACATTTACTAGGTAGCTTGGGAACATCTCGGGATCCCCCGGAACGAGTTTGGACCTGTGGCCTTAGTAAGGGAGATCAGATCTGACATCCTTAGCATGATCTCACTATGACACTCACCAGGAAGAGAGGTATGAAGAAAATAAAAATGAAGGAGTCTACGAAGCATGCTGGTGAAATTTCAGCTGTTGAATGTAAGTGAAAAGCTTTAACACTAAAAGAGAAGCTTCAGCTTATCGAGCGTTTTAAATACTATGCTTCATTGGGGTCGGTTAGGTCTTGAGTGGTATAGCCGGTCCTAGTTTTCTTCTCTTTCCATAAGCCCTGTTGTTTTTTTTTGCACAGCTTTGCATAATATGAGAGTTTACCAGAATGCAGCTGTTGGTTTCTAACAGAAATACCCATATTTCAACCGCAAAAAAATTCACATAATTATTGCAGTTAATTTCAGTAATATTTTCCCATTTGCTTAGCCAGGAAACCAGGACATCCACATTCCAAATTATGAGGTCAATCAAGGGCACAACCTAAGAATTGTGGCAAGTATTAGCCAATGAAATAGCAGCAGTTCTTTACATATATGTAGATACACCTTTAGCTGAAACACTAAGATTTAACTAGAGTTGTAAATGAAATAGTGTACAAATGATTTGTGACCCTTAAATTTAGTGGATTACCTATTTTAGAAATATTTTTAACCACATGGTATCGTTCACACATTTTTAAAGATTATAGTCCTGAATCATCTATACCATTCAGTGTTCAGTAGTTAATGTGTAATGATGCATATGATAATGAAATTAGTGATTCGTTCAACATTTTTGTGACTCTACCCACAATTATGAAAAAATCACCAGTTACTGGCAGAAAATTTAAGTTTAACATGATGTGTTTGTTCACAGACATTACTACAGATCTCTGCCATTTTATTTTTATCAAGGCAGTGTATTTCTTTGATTGTGTCAGAGTGGTGTGTTATCTTTTTGTGAATATGGCTAAGGATTTCTAGTTATAAGGAAATAAATTCCCCATTCTCAAATAAAGTCATATTTAAATGACATCGATTGGCCATCATCACATTAAGAGCTCAGAGTGTTTTCATTTTCAGAAGAACCCACCTTAAAATTGCATAGCAGTTCATGCCATTTAAAACCGTCATTATCTTGAAACAAAATGTGAATGCAAAATCACAGGTCATGCATTTATATTGACAAAAAAAATGGGATTGTGAATTAATGTATGCCTTCATTTTACGTTGAGTAAAGGTACTATCATAAAGGCCTGCGATATCTGCAAACTTCATACCACACAAATGTCCGACGTTAATAAAAAAGAAGGTAAAACCATTACCACAAGTCAAGGCAACGGCATCCTTGTTTTTTGAGCTACCTGGTAATCTGTGAAACAGAGCAGGAAACACCTTGTAAAATATTGTCACCAGTCGTTCATGATATTAACATGGCCACACCGTGTTACTCATAGGCTAATTGTGACTAATGTTCACAATGATAAACATCAAAGTCAGACAGCAAAGTCAAGTAACAGTCAAGTCAAAAACGCTGACAAAACAAGTCATGTAGCTTGAGCAAGTGTTCAAAGTGTCGTCCGTTAGCTGTCACACAGGCCTGCAGCTGTTCGGCCAAAAATGATCAAAATCGGCTCAGAATGAACAAAGTTAATGCAAAAATAAAGAGGCTTTAGTTTTTTTCTTTAAAAGAAAAAAAAAAAAACAGATTAGTAACCAACACGGGCATTTCAGATTCTGTTAGGTGACTGTATGTAGCAGATCCTGTCTGGTGGAACAGTGGGTTTCTTAATTGGGAGAGCTGTTAGCATAATGCTAAAGGGGTAGGATTCTCTCTAATACAGTTATAAAGGCTCTTAATCATAGCGAGAGAAATACACCATGAAACAAAAATTTCTTGGCTAGTCATGGCGAGGAATGAATCTTGTCTAGACAACACTCTGGACTCATTGTATTACAATTGAAATGTAATTTTTGATAAGGATGGGTGATTACTATCCACCACTATATTCAATCATAGATCAATCTTCCAGTTACTTTTCCTGAAGCCTATCCCAGGCAACACAGGGCATAAAACTGGGGTGCACCCAGGAAAAGATGGCAGTCCATTCTAAGGTGCTCATATTATGGGCAATTTTGAAATGCTAATTAACTTAGCTGCATGTCTTTGGACTGCAGAAGGAAACCTGCATGGGAGACCAGGCAGATTCTATATATACAAAGCAGAGGCAGGAACTGAACCCCCCCAACATTGAAGAAATGAGGTGATAATATTGAGTCATCATGCCAGCCTTTCAGACAGGCATTTTGTAACTATTGAAGCAAGATTTTTTTATGCATGCTTTAATGATTTATTTTTTTTTTTTTAAATACACACGTCATGGTTCAGCCTGTTGAAAAGATGGATGGTGCAGGGCCCTTATGAGTTCATTGTTTTTCTGTATGGTTTTGTGTGCGCAGCAGCAGGTACTGAGCTGTTGTGATGAATGGCCTTGTTTGTCAAGCTTCTGGGTATGACCATTTGCTGTGACAATGCTATGTATCCTTCCAGGTTATTTTAATGGGTTTCAATGGCTTGACAGAGTGGAATGTGCCATAATGTCTTCTCCAACATGGTGAGATAATGGTGAGTGCCGTAATAATCAAGCAATGACAGTCACATACATGGCACTTTACTTGCCAACATTTCCATTGTGTGCTATAATTTTAGCACCGGGATCAGGGATTGGATCCAATGATATAATGACAGAACATCAGGATTGGTTGTGGAGGTTTATTCCAGGGTACTGGGGAGGGATAGCAAGGAAAAGGCAAGCCAGGGGGAGACTGGATTATGGGTCAGACAGGTGAACATAGAGCCAGAAAAGGAAGCAAATGCCAGGGATGAAGGGCACGCTCGGTGGAGGCAGCCAGGAGAAGCGAGAACCTGGAAGGCACTTCAATGACTGAATGCTCACCTGAAGTAGCTGGGGAGCTTAAATGGCTCTGGGGGTTGGGCAGATCTTGTGCATGTATGGGTAACCGTGGTTTCACTGTAGGTGAAAGCACTCAGTCCTCAGAAACTCAGGGTGCACTAGATATTGATTAAAATTTTTGCTGTTGGCGCATTGATTTGAGAGAAACCAATTTTATGCTGATCTGATAGAACAAGCTTTTATTTTTGCGGGGGGGCAGGGAGTGGGGGTGGGATCTGTACCCCCAACCCTAGAGGTGTGAGACCACAGTGCTACCCACGAGCGACCTACATTCACCTTTTTCTTTTAAAGTCTGTTTGTTCACTGTCTTGCTCCAGCTGGGACAGTAAACAGAACCATATGGTGTGGGTAGGGGACGTTTGTGTGGCAATCAAGAGGATGCCACGCCCCCCGGACCACCAGGTCCTGAGTGTCACAGCCTGTGACTGCTATAAATTGTGGAGCCAGCTAATTATGCACGCACTCGAACCGAAAAAGAGGGCACCAAGCCGGAAAGAGGAGAACAATGGTTGTGTTCTTGTGGGATGAGCCATCGGGGCAGTGTGGATCTTGGGTGAAATGGAGGGAGACGGCCACCTGTCAGGGGGAAGGTCTTCTATGATTTTATGATTCTGAATAGTCCTACCCCTATGTCTGTCTGTCCTGTGTTTGGTCTTTGAATTGTTCAGCACAAATAAAGGTGACTCCCTCTCTGGAGACCACCATATCCATCCCTGGTGGTCTGTGTCCTATCCCATGGCCTTTAGGGTGAAAGGAAACTCATTAATAGGTATCCTACATACAAAGGCTTTTGCGCTTGAGCACCGTGGTGCAGAAATATGTTTTGGAGCCAATTAAAACAGAAACCAATAATATTTAACAGGCAGCACAAATTAAGTAAACAAATAGGTTGGTTATGTGAATTCAGTCTGCTTTTGGATGTTCATATTCCACCTCCCATCAGACAGTGCAGCTTCCAATATTGCTTTAGCTGTGTCCCAGATCCTTTTTCAGACTTAAGGCACATTGTCCTCCAAGATATCCCTAAATATAGAAACATTCATGTCTTACTTCTCCTTGACAGTCTTTCTAATAACATTTTATAACATTAGGAACATTTCTGTCTGCTTCGCTTCTCAGTTAGGCTACAGAACGTATTTAGTTATCCGCAGTATGTATCCACCGCACAAATATTGTGAAATAAATCTTAGTAATGGTTAACTGTGATAACATAATTTTCTAATTGCGTGTTAGATTATGTTCAAACTTAGCTGGGTGTTAAAGCTTGCTGACTATTACCTTTAAATACTCACATTCTGAATTGCTTTCTGATTATGCATTACAAAGATTTGTATTCCCCCTAAAAGTCTATAAAGTATTATTTTAACATTAGCCTCTCTGTGAGTTTCACTGTGATTTTTATAACACATTCTTACATTCTGTTCTCAAATGCTAGGCAAATCATTAACAAAGAGATTCCTCATTTAATGACTTGAGTAAGTTTCTAAAATTGTGATAAGCAGCATAAGTGCACTCATAATGATTAATCCTTACATACGTGACTGAAATGATTTAACAAAATAAGACCAATGATCCAAAGGTAAACCATTCTGCCTAATGAAAAGGGGTTTAAACTTAGGAGAAAAGTGGTGCTAATGTGGAACTTTTGAATAAATGCTGCTATTTACCCATTGGGACTCCATTATACTGGATTTTCAGTGTCTATAAAATCTTATTTTCCCCTTCTCTGGGCATCACTGAAGTTCTTTAGTCTTCATGGTTGTATCTTTCCATCCATGAATTTTCCAAAAATGACCTATTCAGTGCAGGATATTGGTGACCATTAAGCTTATTTCAAAATCTCCAGAACAACATGTAGGCCACACCCTGAATGCCAGCTTATTGTAGGACAAACACACACACACACTTCAATGATGACAAATTATGGGCAAAAACGTGTCAATTAAATGTGTAATCCATACATCTCCTACCATGATTGACTGCAGAATTCATATTCCTTCTATTTAACGTGGGTTACATTTAGTAATCATCCATCCATCCATCCATCCATCCATCCATCCATCCAGCCACCCTTTTTCTAAAATGCTTCATCCTATTCAGGATCACTGGGGCCTGGAGAATATCCCAGGTAATATAGGGCACAAGGCAGAGGTACACCTAGGGTGGGCTGCCAATCCACTGCAGGGCATGTCTTAATGATTTTGTTTTCCACCAATCATAAAAAGGAAGAAAACAGTGATAACGATAAGGGCATCACTTTATAGTTGTGGGGGGCTAAGCCTTTACTATGGGGGGTTTGTCACAAAAACCCAGTTGAGGATGAATGTAGAACGTACACTTATTTTGGGAGACTAAAGAACATTTTAGGAGGCCTAAATTGTCATACATAAAATTAGCTGTTGTAGTAAAAATTCCTTCCCAGGTAATGTAAGGCTAATTTAAACTGGCAGGCATTATGCCGAACCATGGTAGCAGATGATGAAAGAGAAAAAGTAGAAAGAGGAAAATAAGTTGAGCCTAATTCTGAATGCGTTCAATTCAGTATTCAATTATTGAACTGGGTTGAGGAGAACCATTGTGGACATATCACAATAGATCAAAACAAAGCACAAGGAAAGTAGTACACAGTACCAAAAACTAGGCATGGGACGAATTAAGCTTTACAACCTGTGGTCAGTGGGAGTATCCTGAACTAACCAATAACTGCTGGTGCTAAATGGGGATTCAAAACCTGTGGTGGGTGGGGGTATCCTGAACTAACCAATAACTGAAAATTTCATTGTAGCAACTCAGAATCATACTCAGTAGTTTGTATGGCCCCCACATGCGTGTATGCATGCCTGACAACGTTGGGGCATGCTCCTAATGAG
>JAACJT020023041.1:0-26789 GCA_009936485.2 Gymnarchus niloticus | reverse complement strand
TTGGACATACAATAGAATTTTATGTTTTCAATCCGCTGCTCCACACAGTCTGTTTTTTTTTTAAAATTTTTTTTTCTTTTCTTCTACCCCACGCCCCCCCCCCCCCCCCACACACACACACACACACACCTGCTTTGGATGAGGGGAGAGGAACTTCACTCGCACTTCTGGCTGTGTGACTGAACTCCTGCTAATGCCTCGTACCTAGAATCGCTACTGATTCAGGGGTCTTCAGTCTGCTGCTTGTGTTTCTCCAAGCCTTCTGTAGCTAGACTGGCCCGCGGTTACAACACCTGATGTTACTCCCACATGGATACATCGCAAGAACCGGGTTCCGTGTGCATTTCACATCTGAGCACTTATACGTGGCGGACAACCTGAATGCACTCATCGTCAATGCTAAGGGATGATAATGGGAGAGGGCGTAGAAAAACACTCTCATGCTGCATCTGTCGCACCTCCCATCCCGGCACCACTAGAGGGCGCTCCAGCGCTCCCTGGGACAGATTATCCTCACCTGCGTGTAAATACCACTACCTTCAACTGCGGTACTTATAGTCCTCAGGTGCTCATTACCCTTCGTTCTGTCATTAAACCACCATCTGTCTCCTTGCCAATGTGTCTACCACACTCAGCCAGTCTGCCTGATTCCTCAGCTGTTCTCCCCTGCCCAGTCTACTTCTCCCTATTCCTGGTCCACGGTTATTCCCGCCTATCCGAGTGTTTCTCCCACTAACGGCTCACCTTCTTTATGTTGCACCTCCCCAGTGGCCAATAAGAAACCTCCAAAACCCACCTCCGTAGTCTGTCCTCCCTGCAGAGGTCAGGTGCGGAATAAGCAGTAATCCTGAGCTACAAGCTCGTCCAGCAGAAGCCTGAATGAAGTACGGTGTGTGAATTTAGTCATTTGCAGGGCTGCACGTGGTACCCTTACTTGCTAGCGTAAGACACCCCCCCCACTACGTTGAACCGCAAGACTCTCATCGCAAGTCCAGCCAATCGTCCCCTGTAGTAGACGGCTCCAAAACCCAGCTGTCAAGTTCTACTGGAGACTTTATCTGTCAGTTGATATACTCTCAAATTTGACTGAATGAAGACCTCGACCCACACTATCAATAATTCAGACTGTGATGAAGTGGGCTTTCATAGGCATCCTGAGTGGAACTTGGCTCTGCTTTGGGCATTTGGAGTTTGGCCTTTGAGTTGTGAGGCCTTTATTTCTACTTCACAGGTCTTGATTCCTGGTTCTGCCCTTCTTTCCCGCAACCTTGAGTCAAAAGGCAGACACTTTGTCAACAGTGAGCTGCACTGTTACTTTCCACCTCCCGGGCCGAGAGTTTGAATCTTACTTTCGGTCTGTATGTGTGAGGTTACCTCCAGCTTTATTAGTTTTCTCCTACAGATCAGAGACAGGCATTAGCAGCTCTAAATTCACAGTCTACCAGTATGATGGACTGGCGCCTTGTTCAAGGTGTTTCCCAGCCTTTTATCCTATACTAAGTGACCTTGGGTTTCTGAAAGGCACTATATAAATGTAAGTTATTATTATTATACTGCCTGGGATGGGCTCCAGGGTCATGTGACTCTGTACTCAAAAAATGGCTAGGAGCTGGATAGAACTTCAGAAGCTGTTTTTTTTTTTGCTTGCTTCGAGATGATAACTGCTGACAATTAAGGTCTGTTTTTCGGCATTACTGCTCCCTCTCCGCAGCATCCATCTCCCAGAGCAGATTAATCCACACGCCTTCTCAAACATATCCTTTCTTCTCTTCTCCCTCTCTCCCATCTCTGGCTGTTGCTGTGCCACAGATTAAATCAGTGGCCTCTTTATACTGTGCGGTCAGAGGCTCATCACGGCCCATTCCTTTTTCAGTGGGAAGCGGGGGGGTCACTGGTTTTATCTCTAGCCTACTGCAAAAAAAATGGCAGCAGCTGTAAAAAGTGAGGGGCTAGATTTACATTTATGTTTATTTATATTTTTTTGTAGCATTATTATTAAACTGACTAACAGCTCAGTATATGCAAAATATGCACTAAAGAACAAGTAAAATTGCAGATCGCTAGGTACTGGATTAGAGATTGCTAATGGAATGCTTGCACATATTGTAGCATGCAAATCTCAAACTAAAATGAGTGTTTAGAGATGAAAATGGTTCATCATAAATAACTGACAGGACTGAAGTGATCTGTGGGGTGTTTAATGGTTTTTGACCAAAGTCAGAAAACATACCCTATGCTATATTTTGGTAGGGGAAATGCAGATGCTTGCTAACATTTCATTTACTGCTGGTTCTTTGTTATATTTTTAAGCTGGTGCTTTTTGTCTCCTTAGGGCATCCTTACCAGAGTCAAGGAACTGAAACTCATTCAGAAAGTGTTCCGTATTCGATGCAGACATTTGTGTTGACTGCAAATTAAAGTTTGTTTATTAATATTTGACAGCAAAAACTAATGGCTAAAAAATAATTTCTAGCTTTTGTGTGGATGCTAGGAGTTTTCAATGTTTTGCTCAGTAATCATCGATATATTACCTTGAAAAAGAATCATATAGAGTGACAGAAAGGTGGTTTATGTCTTAGAATTGAGTCAGGATGAAATTGACAAGGCAAACGTCTCTGGGAGCAAAAAACAAAAATATGAGTCTTCTGACTATAGATGTGTTACGTTGTGCAACTTTCTGTATTATAGAAGGTGACGTTTATTTATTCCATATGGTCCATAAACTATTGAACATCCTTAGCTAACATTAACGGTGACAATCTTGTGTTTGGTGACCATTTAAATTGTAGCCTATTAATTTGATAACAGCTATATCCAGAGAAAATAAAACAGTAGGAATTTCCTGATTGAATCAAACATGAATACACAGCAATGGGACACAACACTAAGTCCCGGGATAAGCTGGATAGATGGGTGAATGACAGCAACTTTCATAACATTTTAAAAAATGAATCAGAACTTACAATAGTTTGTTGTTTACATATAAAAGTTCCCGTTGAAAAGCAGATTATCCTTATAACGCATTTCATCCACCTCTAATCACTTGTGCTGGTCAGTGTCACCTGGAGTCCTTCCCTAGCCACGCAGGGTCCAAGCCTGTGGTACGACCCCAAATGAGGCACCAGTCCATCACAGGGCACAGACACTATGAGCAACGCAGAGGCATTGGTTACCCTAACAGCGTATCCTTGGGCTGCGGGAGGAAACAGGAGTACCTGGGGAAGACTTGCAAAGCAGGGGAAGACTGTGCAAACTCGACATTTGCCGAGCGGAGGCGGGATTCGAACTCAAAACGCTGGAGGTGTGAGGCAACAGGGCTACCCACAGCAGCGGGATGATTAAACATTTCAGCAGATGTTAAAATAATTGCACTACGCATCATGGCAGTACGGTATACTGCAATGCTGTCAAATGACCTGCTAGGTGATATTATTCTTTTTTTAATTACGTCAGAGAAATTAATAATTCATTAATCATTCAACGTTAGCATACATTTGTCTGTTCTGGTAGCCTGTAGCCATTTTTCCTGTCTATAGGTGTTATTGTGACTGACAGTGCACTGTTTCAGGCCATAGTCTGCAAAAGACACTAACTCCCTGAAAGCACAAGTTCATTAAATAATTATTCAGCTAAATACATTTTTCATCAGCATATAGAATTTATTAATATTTATATCTCGATATTGTTGTATTAAACTTTTAATAACCGCCTATTCTTCACTGAATGAAATGATTCGACTGGCATTCTGATGCTTCTCTTTTTGAAAAAGCACAGTAATAAATAATCCTTTACATAAATACATTTTAAAGTGGAAAAATTATGCTAATCTCATTTTCTTATCTGATCTCACTTCTGCGGAGGGCTTGTTGCATGCTCTGTCTGAGGAAAACACCACTTGTCACGTCACTGCGTTTGTTTGGCATGTCAGCTTTGACTCGAATCACCATTATCTGCCAGCTTGTCAGCGACATTCAAGACATAACAACGTGAAGCCCCAAACGTGAAAGCCTTCCAACCTGGACTACAAGATTTTCACTAAAGGAAAATCTCCCAATAACAACTTCTGCTTTAGCCAATCAAAACAAACCCGACAGCCTTAGCATGCTAATAGCATTAGCATTTTGTCATTTAAATTCTCCTACGAAACAGGAATGATGTGATCCTGGTTCTTTGCTAGCTACACGAGGCTGATACCTTGGAAATAAAACTGGCACGCCTGTCGTCTGATGGTTAAGTTTATGGACTCACATTAACATTTCTGGGCCAAATCCCAGGAGGGTTCCAGCTCTTATACCTTTCAGAGAGGTATGTAGCTTGACTTGATCCAGCGAATTGTGCTGAACTGAAAATGGTGTGTTATAAAATCAGATCTAAAACGCTCCGTCTCCCTATTTGTGAAGTCTTAATCATATGAAAAAGACACAAAATCTTTATTTCTGTTAAATTGTGCAGAGTCTGGAAATTAAAAGTGGAATGAGACGGGGAGCAAGTGGTTTACATTACCTGAGATCACACAGTTTGATAGAAAACTACAATGTATGAAATTTGTTCAAAAGAGGTGCCATTATCTATAATCATTTTACCCACAATCCCTTATGATATTACCAAACGGCTTTTATCCCATAATCCCCGCAGACACACTGTCTACTACGCTGTGTAGTGTGGTGACGCCCGTGCAAACCAGCAGCCAGAGACACCTTTCTAACAAGGCACTTCTATTAAAACCAAACGGCAATGTAAACACCAACACCAACTCCACGAACAAGACAACGAGAAGGGGAGTCACTAACTTCGCCTACAAGAGGGCTCACAATATTACACAGATTTAACCAAGTAATTATTACAGAACACAATCACAGTAACAATAACAAATATAATAACAAGCATTTGCAACCCCAGTGCATGCTGTGAGCTCAGCCTGGGGACAGCACTGGCCTGGGCCACTACAATACTGCTTAGCATTCCCTAACACATGGGGGACGGGTACAGACGTTTGACCTTGAGTAAGTGACTGTGTCAGTGTCTGTCGTTCAGAGACAATATGTGCACTATTTTATAATAAAAACTCCATGGTCGACTGCTCTTACTTCACAGGGTATTCATTAAAGGACTCCTGCTTGTTCATTATGTAGCATTATCTGCTAGCTGCTGCTTCTGGCAAGTCATTAGGGCCATTTTAGAAGTTTTTCTTTTAAAACATTTTCTTTTAGCACATAACCGCTAATGGCTTTGGAAAGTGCTCTTTCTTTGACTTTTTTACCCCACTCTGGCAAAGTAAAATCTTAAAAATAAAACTGAACCACCAAACAGAGTATACAAGAGACTAACGCCGAGCAGAAGTGACTGGTTGAGTTAGCCAGCCTCTCGTTCCACCAATATAAAACTCACCCGCTCTGTTTCGTCAATTCTGGCCAATCTTCACCCAAGGAGATAAACACATTCTTGTCTAAACCTTTTCCATCAGTTTTATAATGGATAAATAGATATGACAACAACAGAATGTCTTTGTCAATCCCATCTGTAATCGTTCACCTGTGCACATAAAAAATATTGCCCTGGTGGGCACTATTTATAGATCAGGCCCAGTCAAATAAAGACAATTATCTACTGTACAGTCTACTGGTTCTTCTAAAAAGCAATACCATCACATGCCTAAATTATTGGTTACAAAGGTTTACTTATTGTATATTTTAGAGCCTTTCCAGCATATCTAAAGTATGAATGTCTATATGTGTAGTTCTATTACATTCTGATGATTGTAATCTACATTAACATGATATAACTGGTTTACCATCATTATTGGTTGTTGCTTTACAATTATAATTGATATTTTTTAAAATATTAAGGATAAGGCTACTGTTCACATAGGTTTATGCAGAGCCATCTTTGGACTACACCTTCTCTCTTTTTACATTCTGCTTAACACGTTTAACCCCAACCAAATTAGGCTGAGAAAGTGCGTGTCAGGTAATGGTTAGCTACCCGTCCTCTGACCACGTTGTCTGAAGAAGACACATTTTTTGCTCTCAAAATATCCTCATCTGACGTTCTGCATGGTTTTAGCCTCTCCTTTGACACGAACACAATCCTTTTGTAGTAGCTGCCCTACTCATTTGATGGTCGAGATTCTTATTGTGTCTAAACTGCACTACTGAAATTCCACATGGCTCTGTAGGTAATCTCGTCAGTACATAATTCTCTCATTCCGTAACCTCATTGTACACACTCTAGTACATTTTTGTTTTATACCAACATGTCTGTTACACATACCAACCGTTGCAGAACTCTACAATATGATAAGAAGGAAGCTTCCTCAGAATTACCAGATACCCTTTATATGAAAAACACAAAACTGCCTTTTTATTAATTGCGAATATTTTAATTACTATTTGATGTTTATTCCTAGTACAGTACATCCATCTATTTTGCAGACTGCTTAATCCTCTTCAGGGTGACGGGGAGCCTAGAGCCTATCGCAGACGGCCTTAGGGTACAAGGCAGGGGACACCCTGTTCGGGATGCCAATGCATTGCATGCTCCCACCCTATGGACAATTTAGCACACCAATTAAACTACAACACATATCTTTGGACTGTAGAAGGAAAGCTATGAGGCATGGGGAGAACATGCTAACTCCACATGCACAGAGCTGGGACCCTTGCAGATGTGAGACAACAGTGCTAACCAAAGAGACTCCATGCCCCCTTGTACAGTGCAAGCCAGGCAAATCATCAAATAAAAAAAACAAATTCTTTCATTTCTGTCGGTGGGATGCTATGAATCATTCATTACAAGTTAGGCAATGAGAAGCCAAGAATTACAGTATATTAGAAAAACAGAAGTTTCAAGTTTGGGGCTTTCTGATTTATAGAAATTAATCCTCCAAATATAAAAGGAAGAATTTTTTTTATCCCATTCACTGTCCTCCAAGTTAACTTTAATAGCCAAAAGCTATAACTAAAAATAACTTAGAATGAACTGCAAAATAGAAACTCTAATATACAGGTCAGCTGGATAAGATCTAAATGTACTCCAGCTCAGAACGTTTTATTACAAACTTTAAGTTGCACTGAAAATATTACATTTAAAAAAAGTTTTTAGAAAGATTGACGTGGCAAAGTATGAAAAACAAACTTACTGCAGTCACTAGCACTGCATGAGTTTTCTTGAAAGACAAATTTTAAAACTTTTTTTAACCTGCACTAAAAAGGACTATTTGGACCCAATCCTGCTTATCAACACTCAGAGTTGCACTTCTCTTTTTTCATCCCTCGCTCATCCTCTCTATCACCACCAACTGTCTACACCCTAGCCTAGGAGCGCTAAATCTCTCTCCATCTCCATCATCTCTCGTCTCATTCTCGTACAGGGAGAACTGCTGACTGTCCTTCCGCTTTCGATCATCCTGAAATGTGTACACAATTGTTTTTGTTAAATACAGTTAATGTTAGTGTTAGAGCTGGTGCAGACTTGGCAAGAATCTACATTAGTCAGTTAAATACAGTATCTCTGCCTGTGACATATGTTTGCTCTTTGAATCCTTTGTGTACTCGTCCTTGGCATCATTTTCCAGTTATGTCAAGGTCTTCTGCAGGATTTTTAGTTTCAAAGATTGTCATTATCTCGACAACTTCCGAAAGCCACTTTACCAGCAAAAACCACATTTTTAAATGACCCACAGGAAAAGAAATTCATTTATTCAGAATGTAATACATGGCATAGAAGCGTACAACTAACCATGGTTTATCTAGCTAAAAGTCTCTTAATAAAAAATACTACACGCGACTAAATAACAAATCAGCCCCTGACATCAGTAGCTTGCCAGACTGACGGCTCAACTGTCCGCAAAAATTGTTTCAGGTCAGTTTAATTGGGGATTTTTATATGATCTGGGTTGGCATACTTATTTATTCATATCCTTTTAAAATGATTTTTCCAAAGATTCTCTTGGTCTTTGCTTTCAGGATTAAGTTATGTTTTTTTTCCAAGTCTTAAATTGCAAGTCTGATAAGTAACTCTCTCCTGCGGGTCATCTTTTTATGGTTGTGATTATGCTAATTTTTTCCTGACATACCTGCTGTAATTACTATGATAAAATACTCCTAATGTGAAATGTTAAAATGTCAGTTTGACCACGGCCATAAAACCTAAAAGGATGACAAATTATGGTAATTGTGTCTATAGGAACCCTTGGGTCCTGGATTATCTGAGAATAAAGCATATGAGAAAAACACAGAACATCAAGGTGTTGTGTACATCTCACTGTAGTAGAACAGACTTCTTAATTGTTGGAATCACTGTGGAGAATTGCCCCTAAAGGTGGAATTTATCCAGGCTTTTTCTGTCACAGCTACAAAACAGCTATGCATGTGTATCTAATTTATGTTTGGTGGTTGTGTCCCTTGGTAAGAGCACATCACCATCGCAGCAAACCCTCCGGGAGCGACTGACAGCGCCTGGTCATGTGACTAAACATTTTCAGGTTCTGAAATGACTGCCGTTGTAACCCAAATAGGAACAATGGCATTTTCAGCACGTTACCTGCATCTTAAGGCAGCATGGTGAAGCAGAGCATTGCTTTTAGGGTCTGTGCGGGCTGTTAGGGTTCACCAGATAGATCTGCATGTGACATAATTCAGACCACGGCTGCTCTGGGTCAGGTGATGCTGTGTAGAACTTTCTGTTTCACATTCTACTGCGGTCTCACATACACACACGCCACTGGTGAAGGAGTCCACACTTAAATTATAACAATTATGTCATACGTTATAATTTAATTTTTCTTCCGCATGTACTCCCAGACTTCTCAAATTATCTCTTCAATTCCCGAAGCAAGATACCAGATACGAAACCTAAGGATCTGCCAAAGGCTTATCTCAAACTTTGTATTTGTTCAGAAATGTGTTACAGTTATCTCTTTTCCTACTGTTCAATAAAATTAATAATACATATTAATCTGAAATAAGACAATACCACAGCATAGAGGTGGTTTTTCCTGCGTTATAAAATCTCATTGCTTATGAGGACAAGTGCATTACAGGTACCTTAGCTGTAGTAGAATTTTGTAAGCGATTCGGTTCAAATCAGTTCACTTTGCTTTTGTAGTGCCTTTCACAACACGATTGCCCCAAGGCGCTTAACAGGAGTGTGTGGTTAATTATAGTGTACCTTGAAAAAAAAACGGTCAGAAGGCAATGGAGGAAAGGAACCGAGCGCTACTCAGCCAGGAGAAAATAAAGCTCTGGGGGTCCGAGGTCAACTGGCCACCCACCCCCTAGGGCATGCGACCGTTAAACAGAGCAGGGAACGATATAACATTACGATTCACGGGGTAAATTACGGTCGGTTCCATCATCTGTGAGCCGGTTCTTCCTGCTGAGATGAGTTTTGCAGGCACTTAATTGTCAGATATAGAGTATCTCTATACTATTGGAACCATTTCTCTTCATTTTAGTAGTAACTTAGGTCCTAATTGGGTTCTATTCCAATAATGTGCAACACTGTGCACCTCAAGCTCGGTGAAACAATTCAACAGAACACTCTGTGTAAATTACTACAGGGAGTAGATCCACATTTTAAATGATACATTTAAAAAAGATATGAAAACCGTGTAAGACATTTGTATTCCTGCTGATACAACAGCACAAGATATTCCTGAGCATTATAATTATAACAAATTATAACAAATATGTAGCAAATCATTGTTTTACCAGAAAAATCATTCTTTGACCTGACAAATTATACCTGTCAAAAATATTAACTACACATTAATATACTTGCATATCTGTCAGCTAGACAGCATTTCTCCATTCAAACCACATCTCAAAACCGCCTGTTCAAACAAGCATACTCACTCACGTTTTTTTTTTTTCTTTTCTTGTTCTTTGCATTGGTTTTAATGTTACTGATTAATGTTTCTATTGCTGGTTCTGTTTTATTGTTTTATTTTGTCTGGGTTGTACGGTGGCAGGCAGCTACGTAACCTCCTACTAGGGAAAAAATGTTTTAAGAAGCACAAACATATTAGTCTTGGACTCTCATATAGATGTGAAAATGAAACACTTCACACTTTAAAACCGTAAACTGACTCACACAAATATATCGCCGTAATCTTTTCACACACACACACACACACACACACACACACACACACACACACACACACACACACACCCAACACCAAGAGCAGCTAAGAGGACAAAAGAAAGTAGAACCACTAAAGTACTCTTCTTGGTTTACAGTAATTCTGCTCCTGTGTGGGATTCGACTGCTGAGCGATTGAAGCGAAAATGTAAAAAATGCTCATTTTGCAGTTTCGGCTTCTGATCTGACAATACGTGGAATCTCACAGGTTATCATCGTTATTACATATACCATTCCGTGGTGTCAGCTATTTCAGTCACCTCCTTAATTACATAAACACCTTGTTTTTATTTTCTTATTTGTATTACTTACCATGCAGTGACTAACTTGTGAAACGGACTGTGAACTGGATATGAAGATGAGGAGCAGGGTTTATTTTTTATATCCAAAGGAAAATCCACTTTAAGGTACCTTGTGAATAATTGTCATTATGCACTATGTTAAATACAGCAAATTAAATTTATTAAATGACCGTTGTGTTTCAGGACCAAATTCCATTATGTTTCCGGGGTATTAGTCATTTTCTGCCTTCTAATTTAACATTTTTAGTTTAAGCAAGCAATTATATTGTATTTTCTACACAGCAGTGTTTCGAATACTTCATTCTCTCACTTTTTCAGGGTACTGAGGTACTTTATAAACTGAAGTTTTCTGCATTGCCCACTGAATAGACATTAAGTTGAATTAAGACTCACTTGAAGGTTTATGCTTAAAACCCCAAGAGATCTTCGACTATATTACCCTTAAGCAAGAAACCTAACCTCAATTTCTCTAGAAGAAAATGACCGTCTGAGTAAAACCGTGTGGGTTTATATAATGCTATCGACTAAGCAGCCAAGTTGAAATATTTGTGTGGTGTGCATTTATATGCAGCTGAAAGCTTATTTTATGAAAAGGATAGGAATAAAGTCAAATAATCACAATGTTGTCAGGACCTAAAAACATACAAGAAACAACAAACGGAAACAACACTGTAACCAAGGAGAAGGGGATAGAAACAGCATGCATTAGTTAGTTCCAAATACTCCCAGCCAGCACTGGTTTTGAAGCCTCGTTTAGCGCTGGCATTGACGGATCGGTCGAGATACTCTCACCCACCACTCATTTGTCCCATGACCAGAAATTATGCCTGTGACATGACATCATAATCGAATGATGAATGGGCCCCTAATGCTACATTTTCAATGCTGAAAACACAGCCGCAAGCCTGTCGTCTGTTTGGACAAATGCGGCCAGTAAACATTTACACAGTCATTATGAGAGTGCTCGCACGACCCAGCAAATGCATGAGCATCAGCGGATCAACACTCTTTGTAAGAAGCACATTCTGCAAGAATCGCGAAGTACAATGAATATCATTTTGAATTTTTTGTGGATTTTTTTCTGGGTTACTAAATGCAAATGTAAAAAAAAAAATAATTAAAATGCAAATTAAAGGGACATTATCATTACACTCAAGGCACTTAAAAAAGCTTGATTTATTCTAAGATCCAAAATTCTTGTTTGGGGGGTAACAATAATCTAGCCACTGGTAATTTTTTAGTCTCCTGTTACCAAGGAATGTCTTAATAAAATTGGCAATCTTGTGTTTTTGGTCTGACAAGATAACTAAAACCATAAACACAAGCCAGAATAAGCCATCAACAATCTTTACCGGTGCATCACAGACTGTTTTAGATTGCAAATATCTAAAATCAGCATTTAAACTTTCGAGTTCCTTACTCCTCTTGAAGTTTTAGAAGGGCATTGACGTTCTGTTGATACATTACCCGTCACTGCGAAAATGAATAATGACATCATCATTTCAAAAGCAAAATCAGCTGCCTGTCAAACGACTCCCACTAGACTCATTAGATTTCCTTACTATTCTCACTGTTCTTATTCTTAATATAATTCACTGATATCTATCACCAACTTTATTAATGATTTCTTTTTCCTTTCACGCTGATATAGGAATACCTTTATTACAGAAGGCTAACGTAGATCCTTAGGGAACAAATAAGTAAGGACCATTCTCAAGCCTATGTTAATTCATGAAAATGCTGCAGAAATGTTTATGTGCCTCAGTATGTTTCAGAAAACTCAGCCTGCTTCCTGTTCTTCTTTGCTTTCTGCTGGTTGGAAGTTTTGCGAGAAAGAAGTGGTTTCTCTCAAATCGAGACACATACTTTTGTCTGCAGCTGATTAGACCTCCGCCCTGCTTTCCTTTCCGGGAGTACAAATGGCACGCATTGATTCAAATGCTGCAGTAAGAATTGCGACCAGACCTGCAAAGTTCAGTCTTATTACGATCTTATTGACTTTCCATTAAGATTGGTCTGGGCTCCAAAAACACGTTTTTTCTGATTTAAGGCCTTTAAAGTGCTTGCCCTTTCTTATCTATTGAACTGATGAGTACAAACTGGAACACACTCTCCACTTTCTGAATGCAGGCCGTCTTGCAAGTCCTGTAAAAAATAAAGAAACTATTGGCATAAACTCCTTCATCTGGAGGGTCTCTAATTTATGAAAGGTACTGAATCAGCCCTTGGTGTACCTGCCAACGTTTAAGTGTAAAAAAATGGGATGCTGGACAATGGCGGGAGAGGAGGTGGTGGCGGCGACGTGAAAAATGTGCGAGCGGGCTGGATCCGTGTCAAATTTCATAATAAACTCTGAGGGCAATGGAAATTAGGGGAGTTTCCCAGGAGAAATAACATAACAGGAGAATTGCGGGAGATGACCTTAAAATCTGGTAGAACCTTAAGAAAAACAGGAGAGTCCCAAAAATGGATGTAGGGCTGTCACAGGCAGACGCACTGAGCAATGCTGATTGACCTGAGGAGGCCATTTTATAATCCAACCTTCATAATTTAACACAAACATGCATGCAGGCTACGGGTTAGCAGCCAGAATGACATTTTCTCTCACTTCTCCTCCAACTTTTTGTCTACACTCACTCATGCAGGGTTTCATCTCATATAACATTAACTACTATTAATGTCTGTGCATGATACTGACCATAATTTGTTTTCAAATGACTCAATTGTTTTTGTTACACTTTTTTAAGCACTTGGGCCATCTGTGCTGAAAATGGCATCATGCAAAAATAATTTGAATTAGCATAAAATTCTACGACTAAAATTTAATAAGCATAACAAAGTTCCTTATAGTAATCTGTCTTAGCTTTACACGGAGGATAACCGAGGCCATATAGACATTAAGCAATTGTTACAGTCTTGATTTGGCACCCCAAGTTCATAGTAGCGCTTCGAGGATTACAGTCACTCAACAAGTTCAGACTGCATTTTTTACAGTTCTGTGTGTGTTTAGCAATTGTGTACGGCTGGCCAGCCTGCAGTGCTGCATATTGGATTCCCCAGGCAGGTAGGACCCACTCTAACATTTTTCTAATTGGCCCAAAGTTGCTGTGTTTGTCGCCTGCTGGTATACAGTGAAACTTGGAGTATGCAATAAAATATTTCTAAGTGTCGGTCAAATGTTAAATTAACAGCTTAAATAAGCTAACTTTAATAAAACAACAAAAACAACAACATTTTGACAGTAGTGAGTATGTCAATGACAGGTAGAGTGGGTGGTTTAACTCATTGTTATTCATGAGTGTGCAGTATAATATTAACAAAAGTATAACCCAAAGTCATCCTGCATGGATCACTGACCTCTACTGCTATTACCCTGAATCGAAACAAGGTATGATCCAAATGTAGAATACGGTTGGTTTATTTGGGGAAGGGCAAAATAGGATTCATAGCTCACAGAGAAGCAAAGGTCAAAGGTGACAGGTCAGTCTGCTTTTTTGTTGTCCGGCCCTCGAAAACAGCTTTGAAGATATTTAGAAAGCTGTCCGAATAATCTATACACATGAAATGCAGTCAGATATAAGACTTTACAAGAACGGATTTTAACTAGCATATTGCCTTTTGATTTCTTGTTTGCATGATGGTATTTTCTGTTTGGAAGGGTTAGCATGCCTTCCACTGAACACAATCTGCAATTAATGGTAATTCTGGTTTCAGGCTTTGAGAAAGCAACGTACCATAATGTGAAATGTATAAAATTTATACAGAGAACACGGTGTATCTCGCGTGTACTGAGCTGTACTATTGCATGGCTGTCCACAGAGTGGGTGTCAGACACCAAATGACATCCAGTCACTTGTGTCACCAGGAAAAACAGCATTCTCGCACACTTGTCTCTTACTGTACCTTTAGGTAAAGACACACCCGAATAGTGTGTGAATCAGTCAGCCATTAACCGCTCAGTGTTAGCTTGGAAAAGTTTCGGTACACTGCTGATTCCCGAGGAAAATTTCCTCTCAGTAAATGACATACGTGTCAAATGTGTCTCTGGCATGCGACACAAGTCTGCAGAAATGGCGGCAAAATGGAACGCATCTGTGCTGTACGGGCAGCTATGGAGAAGATGACCTCTGTGGAACAGGCCTCGCTGCTCCCAGAAAGGACAGAAAGCTATATTTTTAGTGTTGCTACGAAAGTGCTCAATTGCATAGCTCAGGGGCATGATGTATGTCTTCCTTCGACTTCAGAGCCTTTGCTGTTTCGTCAGATTTTGCTTCTCAATAGGATTATCAGCCATCAAGCGACACAGAGATGAAACTCCTTAGCAAATTAGCTTGGAGTGGCCCTATTTCTCTTTGCTTTCATCCCTCCATACTTATGCACAGTCATGGGATTCTTCTGGGAGTTGACAAGATGGTTAGGGTTTTTTGTAGTATTACCGCACAGGAGCAGTGCTCAAGCCTGACCACGGAAATGTTCACCGTTCTGCTTTTGGAAACATGAGCATACCGCGTGGCTCTGGACTCTCTCGTTAATTTCAGTGACGCCAAAGCATACACACGGAAACAGAAATAATGAGGGCCCCTAAAGTATTCAAAAACACACTCCCAAAATCGGCACATTCGAAATACTTCCTAGACCACGACAGATGGTTAAATAATACTCACAGCCCATTGGCCTCTCTCAGACGAGAAAAACGTTTAGTATTAAGTTCGATGGGGGAAAGATATGCCGCACTTGTTCCTGATTCCCTACCCAGCCGGCTTAACTTTTTGATTTAGCTTTTGGGGGGATGTACTTGCTCTCCCGGTCTTATTTCGGCATCTGTAAAGATAGTGCCATACCTGGGACACCGGCAACAGTCCATAAACAAAAGTGGCCCTCAGCTCCAAGGCCTATTCCCAAACAGAGGGATGGAGAGGGAGAGGTTAATTACAGGTTAATCCAACCCAGGCACTAAACAGTTATTCCTCAAAGACACAATTATCCCCGTCTCTGCATTTGATGTTTTTTTCCCCGTTTCTTCTACTCTTTGAGTGGAACGCAAATATTTCTCAAAGCAATTAGCCAAACCTTGCAGGATAACCGTTTCTATGCATGAAAAAGAGCGGTGGTAACAATTTGAGGAGTGTAACTGCATTGGTGATGCTAAATACATTGTTGGGTTGCTCCAACGTTTATATTCATTAGTTTGAAACTGTGATTAATACACAGGACCCACAGAGAACATACAGAGCTGCTGAAATGAAGCTTTTGTCATTTTCTGGTCAAATTTTTACCACTAGACATTAGTTCCTTTCTGCATCTGAAGCCAGGGTCTGGATTCAAATAGCTGCTAAAACACAGACACTTCTATTCATGTTGACTTAATAATGCATGTTGATCAAAGCAATTGCAAGAACTAAGATCAAGGGAACAAAAAAATTATATCTTGAATACATACTATAAGAGACACAGACATGTGTCCTACATAATTTCATAATTGCGAAGTCTACTATCATTAGATGTTTTCTTAGTTGTCTTACAGTGAGCAGTAAAGTTAAAAAGCCGCCGAAGAAAAAACATTTTAAATGGGATGAAAGATGTGAAAAAGAGAGATTTTTCCGGAAAGTTCAGAGATTCATTACGTAGGCAGTTGCCCTGAAAGAGAACGAATGTCAAGCAAATAAGATAAAGATTAATGCTGTGAAGTAAAACGCGAAGCCCTTCAAGGTCTCTCTAACTGGCTGGGTGTGTCCAAGACTGCAGGTAGATGACAGTTTGAATGAAATGCATTAAGGTGTAATTGGAGGCAGAGTGCAGTTTAGCACACATTGTATTTGTCATCCTGCCCAGAGGTTGTTTGTTCGGTTTCACGCCGTGATGTATCAGCCCGGGTATTAACTAGCAAGACTGGCTAGCTTTTCTCATCAGCAGCCAACTCGTCTTCGCACTTTTGGCCAAAACGGCGTAGCATGTGTGGCTCGCGGCGTTACATATTGTTCGGAATTAGATTTTCACATCTGACGGGAGCAAACGTGTGACATATTGGCCGGGTTAACGAGCTGCGAGAATAATCTCCAGGGTGTGGTAGAGGATCTGATGATGTCTGATGAGTGGTCCGGCTATGCGATGTTTCACTTTTTCTGTTGTATACCACAATACAAATGGATGCCCGAAAACATCAATACAGTGCATGAAAAATTACGCGATGAAATTTCTTCTGCTCATTTGCAAACTTGGAAGACACACTGGAGAGCACTTCTTCTTTACTTCTAGGCTAGTTAACCGTAACCTGGTAGCTAGATAGCAACAGTAAACACTTTAATCCAGTATGTTTTTGTGAAATGGAAGAATCGACAGCCCGTCAATATAACAAGAACGTAAACACATATATGTCATATCTGAGTCTGTATCGCAAATCAACAACTTGGATACGTTCAGTTATTTTCAAACTTCTTTCTAGGTAGGCAGATGCCAGTACTCGAATAATCCAGAGAATACTTATTGTTTCATTCTGCTCATACCGGTTTAAATTTTAAAAAGAGAGCGAAGCTGAAGACAATGGAAAATATGACATTTGTTCTTTGTTAGTTTTATTGTACTCTGAAAGCAGACACAGCTCCGAGTTGCTTCCATATAAAGCTCTGGAAAAATTGTAATGCAAGCGAGAGATGGAAGAACATTCATTCACTGACTTCATTCAACTCACACAACCCAGCTGAGATCTTATCACCCAGGATCCTCTGTTTAATTAGAACTTTCCAACCCTGCTCTCTTCTGGGAGATGCGTGACAGCAAGCCAGGCTCGCTTGCCAGTCGATTTGCGATTTACTTTGAAATCTTGACAAAAGAACATCTTCACAGGCATGTCAGCTCCTTCTTATGGAACCACGGTAAGTAGGGTGCGTTCTAGACCTTCATCTCCGAGAGGGGGTTGGTAGAACCAAAGGCCCTGCGCAGAGGCTAGTCAATTTCTTGCTCAGAATAAGACAATTTGCCCCAGTAACTTTCATCCTTAACGAGAGATAAAGGACTTGTTAAACCATAACTGACATATTGCCCTTGTCTTGATAATTAAGGCGATTCAGTGACTTGATTTGCAGCTGCTTTGCATGCATATCAATGATAATGCATTTAATCCATGTGTAGAGAGGATGTTAATTTGAAAAATTACACATACGTGGTATTAAGTACATTCCATAAATTCCTTCACTTGAGTGCTTTATCAGGCTTATTTGAAACAAGATTCATGATGCCCAGCTGTATTATTACATCATAATAGATTCAGGGTATTCTAATATAGTTCCATTCGGTTTTGAGTTGTATTGACTATAGCTGACACTGTAGGGCTTGGAACCTATTCTCTGTACCATCATTTGGCCGGCCATATACTGTTCCCTAAGTGTAATACAGTGTTGTTGACCTGATATACCTTGGTTTTCAAAGTTTTGGTGCAACGTGTAGTATTTAGCTTTAAATTATAGAGAGTAATTGTATTGTGCAGCATCATGTTTAACTGTGTCAGTCCCTCACTTCCTGAAGGACCATTTCACCACAAAATAAACAGGCTGGTGCAGTAATTCGGTGGTTGTTGGTTTGCACCTCCAGCTCTGTGTGTGTGGAGTTTTCACGTGTTTCCTCCAGGAGTTCTACCTTCACTCCGCAATCCAAAGATTTGCCCATCGTGTATAAATGTGTGCTTCACAATAGATCAACTACTTTTTCCAGCTGTTTTTGAAGGGTGTTGGATCTCCGTATTTACTCTGTCTTTTTTGTTCTCTCACTGTAAACCATAACAGATGAGTGTCAGAAATTTTGAAGAACTGTTTGAATTTTCTCTACAAGCCACTGAATCTCACATTGGCATTCTCGCTCTCTTAAGAAAAAAAAGATTTTACCTCAGTGCTGGGACTCCGCGACCAGTTTCAGAGTCGTTCAACTGGCAAATGAGGCTTCATACCACAGTTCGACCATTTTGCGTATAGTGTTGCCTAGATGAAAACATATTCAGGCTAATGAATAGGTTTCTCTATAAAACTAAGTGGATTTTGACTGTCTCAGTTATATTTACCCCTTTGTCTTTGCTGTAGTTTCCAGTTACACTGCTAAATTTGAAAGGAACGATGGTGACCGAAGTATGTTAGCATGCTGCCGTACTTGTTAGATGATCTAGTTTTTGTTTGCAGGGATCCAAAGACAAGAATGAGTGGCACAAACTCAGCCAGGCGAAAACTGATACTGGAAAAAAAAACGTCTGTGTGTCTGACTTGCAACTTGAGGAAATCACAACCGCTCAAAGAAATGTCATTGTGAGAATAATGTTAGCGCATCATTTTCCACACTGGTTCCTTCGTCAATGCACACAGACACACACGTACATGCTCCCTTCGGGGGAGAACACCGGTCATTTTCTTAAGATCTTGCTGTTTGACCTGCCTGGCAGAAAGAAAATGCTCACAGCTAGGCAGCAAACTGGATCGTTTTACCTCTATCCCGTTCAAAGACGGTTTGCAATTTAGAGAGGAGCTTTTGTATAGAAATGCATGAAATGAAGACAAAGGATTTAAAATATATTGGACATCTCATGTTGTAATTTGACTGGGCTCTAATTTTGCATTGATAGCAGAGAGTGTATCCTTGTTACCTTTCAAATGCAGGCATATATACAGTGTTAAAAAGAATAATGAATAATATTTGAAGAGGAGAAACATTGGAATAAAAGAGGGTGACTGAGGTCAATAGAAAGTCAACGAATTCTCCGGCTGTTTGTTCCTGTCCACAGAGCCAAGAAAAACGGGAATGTTTTTGCGGTGGTGGACACGATTGGCATGAGGTAGCGAGCTCCCTGCAGCATTTGCCGCAGTCTACCTCTGCAAGCTCCTCGTTTACCTGCCTGTGGACGGAATCCTAATTGTGCGTTTGCATTCCAGTTTACATTAGCCCTTCGCAAAGCATTCCGACTTGAAGGGGCTCTTTTTTAACTGCTGAGTCAGCTCAATGTGGTGAAGCCCATGACGTCAAAAAATATAGCGAGAGAAATCTAATGGCTAACGTCTTTTGAATGATCGATGCTTGGGTGATGACAGACACCCTGGTAGCAGTGTGACTCATCACTAACTGCAGTACCTTTTCCCTCTCTTTCCGATTCATGCATTGTGAATATTTTCCTGGCGAGGGTCGAGGTGGCAGTTTGCTAAACCGGTCTAACCAAACCTCCCTTACAGAAGCCACAGATACTCTGTCAATCCACTAGCTGGGCTCTCGCAATTTTAGAGTGGGGGAGGGGCTTGTGTGCTTTACCAATCCACCGAGCTTGTCTGCGGGGAGATGCCGGACAAACTACAATCCAACAAAGATACCGTGAAAGGTTCCGAAAAATCAGAGTAGCTCAGAATAACGTTACCGGGACACAGCAAACTCAGCCCAAAATGGCAAGATGAAAAGTGGGGGTGAGGGGGATCAAGAAAGATCCAGGCAGATCAAGTGGATCCCCAACACTTCCTGTTAAAGATGAAAGGGATGTCAGTCATAATGCCTAATACACATATAAACCACTGATATTGCATTAAAAAACAGCAGAAGCGGTCATAAATATCCAGTGCGATATACAATAAACACCTACTGCAAATTGGATAAGAATTATACAGTAGCAGAAATGGTGTTTGCAGGTTTTATGTGAAGTGTTAGCAAAATGTATACTCATGCAGGAAATGTAGTAATCCAGATACACATGAAAAGCAGTCTCTAATATGGTACAGCTAAAAAATAAAACATTTATAATTCCATAACTAACCTAAGCCAAATAAACAGATTCAAATTCCGGACTGACACAGGTACCATGTATGTATGTATCATTTATATATGAATCATTTATGAAATATACTGTGTATTGCTATATACGGACTACCCTTAGGGAACTGTGAGAGAAAGGTGTAAAAATTTAGTTCAACCAGTTCAGATGAGGGTGAGATTTAGCCAATTTAACAGCCTGAGAATAAAGGAATTGCTCAAATTCACAAATAAAAGCTCGTAATATACTCTGAGTTTGACTGCACAGACGGCAGGTTCTATTCACAGGGCTTCTATCCACTCTCACATCGTGGGAATACTTGGCATGAAAGCCATTCTTTTATGAAAGCCTTCTGGAGGGTCAGCCGAGTCTTCCCATCTAACGGCTTTGGTGTCCCCTTTATAATCAACATTTTCAAACCAGTCGTGACATATCGTCAAATAGTTACAAGCGTTACTAATGTCCGTCTGACCACTGCACGAAATAACCGAAATGTACGACGACAATTGGGTCAGAGGAAGACGTTAAGTGGTCCAAAAAAATCGGAAGCAGAAAGGTGGCTTTTCGAAGTGTCGTTGTTGATGATGAATGGTAATGAGAAACTAGTGGGAAACTAGTCTGGGACTTTAAATAAAAGCTCCAGGACCACCCTCCATGGGTCAAACGGGGTAGGAACATGGGTGTTACACTGATGGAAAAATTTTGATAAATTCCATCCTTCTAACCTCTTATCCTTGTCAAAGGTGTGGAGGAGTCTGAAGCCTTTCCCAGGCAGCATAGGGAACAAGGCTGGGGATCACCCTGGATGGGGTGCAAGGCCACTGCAGGACACACACACAAACAGGCACTGTAGACACTTTAGTGACACCACTTAGCCTAAACCACAGATATTAACACTATGGAAGACCTGTGGAATTTGGTGGAAACCAAATTACCCAGAGAAAACCCAGGGGACACAGGGAGAACATACCAACTCTACCGACACAGAATGGAGGGGGGACTCAAACCCCTGACCCTAGAGTCCGTGGGAACAGGGCTAACCACTGTGCCATCAAGCCCCCATTAGAGACAAGCCGCTTGAAAAGAGAAAAAACTGTTCATTTGTTGCATGAGAAACAGATGTTTGTTTATTTTTGTCGTTGTTTAGTGTGGATGATGATGAACATACCAAGACACGATTTAATTCTGAATTTAAAATGACTGGAGTTTCACTTTAATGATTATCAAAAGGCATGCATTTTTATCCTTTTGTAGATCTCATTCAATAAATGCTTCACATTCATAATATTGCATATTATGCTAATCTCAGTGATATATTTCTGTCTTATCAATGTGAACAATCACATGAAGTAAAAGGTCCTGGCAGATGACACAAAAGAGCATAGGGATAGCTATAGAAATCAAAGGGAGGTTGCCCTGGAGCAGCCAATTCTGTCACCAACTGTAATTCACACTCCCTGAAGCCCAACTGCACCTGTCACATTCCAAAGCATCATCTAGTGATCCTGCCTGGACGAGTCGTGATCGCCATGGAAACTCGGTCGTGGTTACCATGGATAAACAGGCATTTTGAATCACATCTCCAGGATGGGTCTGGTTCACAATCTTCCATGAATGCAAAGAGGGGAAACATCTCTCAGTCTTCATTACACCCACACTCCCTCATGTTCACTGTTATCATAGGTTTATGACGTATGAACACATTAACTTATTCTGGTTAGTGATGAACATGTTATTTTTTAACTTAACTTGATGTTGGACTGACAAAATGAAGACCGCTTGTTAACATGGCCTTTTGGCTGTACATTACAAATGTCGCATCACTTAAATAAATCAATGTTTCATCGCTCTACAGCAATTCAAAAGGACAGCCGGACAGACCAGAAGTGCATAGATGGGGTTTTGAAATGTGTAATTGCTTTTAAAACATCCTTTTAAACTGCTCTGAGGTCCACCGTCATTCTCTGCTGGAAACATAACTTCCTCTGCAGACTATCCCTACAGGAGTATAAAGCCATATCTAGATGGCTGGCTGTGCACACGCATACCAATGTTACATGCTCGTGTAGTCTTAATGATGTAAAGGGGCTGAAATTATGGTCTGGCAGAGGGACCGAGTGCTGTCGGCTCTGCCATTTGAGAGGCTAAACATTAACCGGGGGCCTTAAAGTCAGTCTACATTCAATACAATTCATTCCCCAGGTCCTCATTGGTGCAATAAGTGGCCAATCATAAGTACTTGTCTTTTTGTAAGTGTTAGGTAAGGTGTGTTATGAGCCGTCAGCTATGCTTTATTACATCACAGAAATAATTAAGAGCTGACATGACATGTCCTGGCAGTGAGGATTCTCGAGGCTGAATCTGAAACATCAAATGGATGGATGGATGGTTGTGAGTACTGGTGTTCCCATTACAATATGAATATAATAGTTTATTGTCACATTCTGCAGATCTGCACACACATCTGCCTACCACGGTGGTTGTAGTTGGCAGTCACTCTGCGTTCCCCGCCAAAGCACCATCTCAGATTTCTTGCCCATAGCTATTGGACCCCAGAAAGACTCTTCTCACTGTCATCCATGAATCTCTACTGAAATATTAGACTTCTTTCCCCTTGTCTGGAATTCAATTCTCGCAATTCTTTCTCTGTAATCATATTATATTCGAATTCAGACATGGACCACTTTCACACCGCATCGGTCATCAATCTCATCTCACAGATCACTATGAATAACTCAGAATTTGTCGATTCATGCTGTCCTTTTCCATAATAAAAAAAAAAAAACCACATCATACCATGAAGGAGGCACCTGACTCATTTTTCATGTCTATGATTCTGTTCTGATCTGGTAAAATTGGAGTCAGATAATTTTCCTTATAAATTAGATTAAGACAAGTTGCAACAGCACCATAACAAGTCTGAAATGTTGGTCTTGTTTCTCCCAATTTGGAATCACCAGCTCCATTTCTTATAGGTATCTTTCAGTGTCAGCCACCTGCTTATTCCTCTGCGGGCTGCAGGTTTTATCAAGTGACGTAAACCCCCTGACGGACAGGGCTACGTGATCGGGGCTAACGGTGGGCATAGACATCAGCACGGCAAGGGATAGAGCAGCCTGATTTTCTGACCCACCTGAGGGATCATCGGACAGTTTGATGTCCCCTGAGCTTCCTGCCACAGCTAATGTGACAAAGTGGCGATTGAAGTCAGTCCTTAATTTGTAGGCTGTTCTTTGCATTTGCCAGCCCAACTCTACATAGGCCCACAGTGTCCTAGTTACAGGGCATATGTTCTATGAACATTCTGCTATGAACATAAGCCCTGTTCCTGGCATATGTTCTACAGTATATAGGAGAAGGTGACTGTTATAGGAAGTTGTATACTTTTTCATTATATGCTGCTTTTCAAGAACAGTGTGGCAGTGAACTGGGACTCAGCATTGCCTGACACCCCCAGGGCTGGGGGTTTGAATCCCACCTCTGGTGTGCATGTGTACCATGTTTATATTACATTGTGGGGTCAGAATCCAGTTTAAAATCCTGACATTCTTACCTTGTGGTGACATTTGTCCCATCCCCACATGGGATAACTCATTTTTATATAATTTGTAAATGCAATCGAAAAACCAAAGGAGCCAAAACTCTTGTATTTTGTTGGGTTACCTGTGGTTAAGGTTAGGGGTGGGTAACGGTTAAGGTTGTCAGTATTGCATTCTCTGCTTCAGAGTGGCCCAGTTCTGGTGCTCACTAGCTTGCGTCCGGCTGGACACGCCCAATGACCTTGTGTTGGACATAAAGTTATGGAAGATAATGGTCTTTAACCAACCTCCATTTTGCTACCATTTTGTACTAATTTGTGCTAATATTATCATTATAATTATAATTAAACAACATTTACTGTACTTCACATATGTACACCATACGTATAATCTAATTGACCATGCACAAATCTAATTTAGCAAAAAGGTGAGCATCATAACTGGGTTTCAGAAAGTTTGTTTTTATTATTATGCAAAATTTCTTATACAAAGTGGAAATTCCATTTTCTGTGAATGTTCAATTTCCTTGCACTCAAGTAAATTTACCATTTTCTTTCCAGCAAATCAAATATTATATAATACGGCACATTGTTACAGCAGACTTTCCAGAGGGATTAAACAGAATGAACAATGCAGGCTAACTTTCTTCTTCCAGCAGCGATGATAGAGTCAGGCTGTCTCAGGCATTTTGGGCTGATGGTTGTGATTCTTGAAAGAAGCCTGCGTTTGGTCTGATGAATCCAGTGTGTGCAGGCCCGTGTGTGACTGTGACTGTATTTATGTATACAGCAGGCGGGGGGAGGGGTACGGTGCTCCTGTTTGCTGGAAAGCAGACTAATGGGCTCTGAGTAGAACCGGCACTGTGAACGAGGCCAGGACGTGGATGCCAGCCTTGAGCTGAGAAGTATGAAGCTGTCCAGCAACTAACGGCAGGGTCCGTGTAACCCTCAGTCTGCCGCACTCGTGCAGAGGCTCAGCTTCCTGACACTGAGTGGTAGCCCTTACACACACACACACACACACACACACACACACACCCGGTCCATACTCCATATGGCCAACCCGACTGGTGTCACCAACCGGTGGGAGGTGCCCCCATGCACACCGCGGTTCTGTTCTCCTGCTGGCCGACATATGGGCCCGCTGCCGTGAACGAGACATCGGGACAGATGTTGTTCCGGATCGTGGCCCGTCGGGGGATGTTTTCGCTTGCCTTTGAACTGCCGCACAGCCCTGGTTTACCTCTGAACACACGATACGGTTAGCAGCCTGTGCTTTTGTCCAAGCTGCCAAAGTGCCTCACCCATCACCCTGACATCGTGATTACAAGCCCTGCCCTGTTTCAGAGAGCAGTTTTGTACTACTTCAATCACCCTTATATATCAGAATTCATTTGTTCCCCATAAAGCCCTTCTAAGACTGATAGCATCAAAGCTGGTTGTTATGCCACATGGGACACTTTGGTCCGATTCCAAGACTAACCCCTCGTAGCTGACATCGTTAACCAACTCATTACAGCCTCAGCTTGACACCAAGATCAATACTGTCACTATCGGATCGTTGAGAAGTTTCAGCCATTTCATTTGGGCCTAATGAAAGGACAGACACAGGAAATCTCTGTTCCGTTTGACTGAAAGTACAAATGTGCCTGAAACTTTATTCTAACCCATAACTTTATACTGATTATGAATTCCGTTATGATCAATTGTCTCATATTTTGCACCTGAGAATTCCATCTGTGTGAAATGTTGACCTAGAAATGCATTGTATCAAAAGGACTGAATTGATGTCACTAATATACAGTTCAGTTAATTACCAATTATTCTATCATTTGAGACCCCATTAATATCAAATAGTCATTCACTTAACCATCACTAACAAAACTTTTGCATCGATGGATTAAATAATAAACAGTTAGTTTCATGAATTTAAATTAGTTCTTTAAATATTGATGGACAAATAATTATTGCTTAATTTTTGAAGAGTTGTTTTCAAATCTTTTTTTTTTTAAGGGAGGTGGTGTGTGGCTCACTGCGCTAGGGACTTGCGCCCATGTTTGGATGGTCGTGGATTCGAATCCTGTGCCTGGAACACTCATGCCACCATCTGGGCCTTGAGTAAGGCTCTGAACTCCACCTGCTTCAGGGATGCTGGATGTTAGCTGACATTGTGCTCTTAACACAAGCAAGTCTTGCTGTGTGCAAGAACAGTACAATTGTTTTCTCCCTCCCTCAAAATGTCTTCCAAAGTGAATGACTCGTCCAGTAAAATCGGCTTTGTGCAGAATGAATTTGCACCGATAAGTTGTAGGGTACATCATTAGTTAACGGATACCGCACCTAGAGAGTTGTCATAGCACATCTTTGCCTTCCTCTTTTGCACCATTCAAACAGGCCTCCGTCATGGTTCTAGCTACATCACCTGCCTCGGACCCAGCCGTTCAAAGGGTGTGTAGTCCAAGCCATGCCCTCACATTATCCAGAGCCACAAGACATCATACTGGTGGCCCTCCCTGTGACAGCTGCCACAGCAGAAGGCCGTCAGAATGAAATAAATGACAAACATCTGTACGGAGCAAAGTAATGGGCCAAATTATCTGAGAACTAGACCGGGCGGAGTGCATTTTATCTATCCGAGAATTGTGGAAAAGAAGAAAAGATCGAGCTGCGAAAGTAACACTGACAAGACCTCATTGACAAATTAAAAGCTACAAAACAGGTCGAATATACACCCTGGGGAAAATACTGCGATGGTACATTTCACTGCAAACAAATTTTGTTGGCATAAAGGAACAAAACTGCATTCTTGAAACTGGTGACAGTGAGCAGGTGGTGTTGAAATTATGACTGAGAATGAAGCAGACTACACTCATATGAAACAAAGAGTTAAACTACAGTCATGGACCACGTGGCTGTCGGTAAAACAAACAGTAAGACTACAGTCATGATCCGTTTGTGTTGGTAAAACAAACAGTAAGACTACAGCCGTGATCCATGTAGCTGTAGGTAAAACAAACAGTAAGACTACAATCATGAA
>JAACJT020023040.1:5382-26802 GCA_009936485.2 Gymnarchus niloticus | reverse complement strand
GTTTGACTACATCCAGTTTACCTTGATTCATAGATCTTACATTCCAGGTTCCTATGCAGTGTTGTTCTTTGCAGCATTGGACTTTCCCTTTGCTACCAGACACATCCACAACTGAGTGTCCTTTCAGCTTTGGCCCAGCTGCTTCACTCTGTCTGGCAATACTTGTACTTGTCCTCCGTTCTTCCCCAGTAGCATTTTGGACACCTTCCGACCTGAGGGGCTCATCTTCCAGTGTCATATCTTGTAGCCTTTTGATACTGTCCATGAAGTTTTCTTGGCAAGGATACCAGAGTGGGTTGCCATTTCCTTCTCCAGGGATCACCTTGGTCTGAGTTCTCCACTACGACCTGTCCATCTTGGGTGGCTCTACACAGCTTAGCTCGTAGTTTCACTGAACTGCGCAAGCCCCTTCACCACGTCAAGGCAGTGATCCATTGAAGGGGAGCAATGGAAGTACAACAGCACATTTTTGATTATTTTTTTAGAGGAGGCGGAACTTTTCTTGTAGTTTTAGAGCAGTCGCCTCCACTATACATGTAGTATTAGACTGTCAGATATCATTCATACATATACATGTAACAATCATGAGTGGATATTTGATCATTAATTCTGTATGCTTTATGCTCTAGCAGAGAATAGTGTGAAAGGGAATGGCAAGAAAAAAAGACAAACACCAGATGTGCTTTATGAGAAGCTATGTGGTTGAGGCTTTAGCAAGGCCACAAAGATAAGGACTCAGGCAAAGAACTCGGTCACAAGTATTGGTGGGGGCCTTACTTAGCAACAATACTTAGTATCGGTCCCTAGTAATGAAGGAAACCAATCACTATTCAGAAAACAAGCAACATAGACAATGAGGTTGCAAGGTAGCATCTCAACATCGACACCACCCCTAGACTGTTAAGGGACCGATTGAAGCTTCCAGAAACAAGAGAAAACATTATTATAGTCTTCTCCAGCTTCTCTTGGGACTTATTAAAAACAGTAACAACACGGTGACCTGCAGTGGCGCGGCATCCCGTCAAAGGTGTACCCCAGTCCTATGCTGCATGAAAGGTTACAATTGCACGTGTATGGCTTTATTTTGTATATGAGGTAATTAGAACTCCGCTATGTTTAAAACTAAGATGTATGTTGTGCTCCAGCGCCCTCATGTGTAGGTGTGCATTTACATTTTTTCCATAAAAGTTGTTTTGAGCCAGCTTGTGTCTAACACAATGAGGAAGTGTAGCACAATGTGGTTTTCTCTTGCACCTATTATAGTAATGTGATTAATCTTGTATATTATCAGGTTTTGTCAAAAACGTTGATTTAGTTACTATCAGTAATTATTGTAAGTCACATTTACTTGTACATAATACAGCCAAAAATTCAAAGCCATCGTTAAATGTGCTTTATTTTTGATCCCACAGGGGAATAAATTTATCTGAAGCTTTGGGCCCATGCAGGACAGCCCACAGGGGCAGGCTGGATGTTGGGAGTCAATGAGGAAGACCACTGCCTGCCATGGGGAACGACTGTCTCCCAGGATTGTGCAATGCTGACTAATCCTGCCCCCATGTCCAGCTTCCATGTGTGTGGTGTTTGTCCTGCTTTAATGTTTAAATAAATGCAACTCCATCTGGGAGTTGTGCCAGCAACACTGGTGTGTCCATCACATGACTATATATATAAACAGTGTTTTATAAACAGTACTGTTTCAGATTCAAGAGCCCATTGAGCAACACATTTCTGTGAATGTATATGCTAAAATGTGCTGTAAGTGCAGACTCAGCAGGCATCACTAGATTGGTTTGTTCTCACTGGACTGTGTATTTTTTTACCAGCACGTCTTAATACTGGTCCCAGGGACACAATGTCAATATGACTTTTTGTCCAACATCTGTAAATTATACTTATTTGGGGTTTTCTTTTATCACTCACCACAATACCGTGAAAATAATTATAGCAGTAAAGGTACAGGTATGATTGTAATGAAAGTCATTTCCCTTTTAGATTATCACAGCTACATAACTTAGATGATAAACAACAATTCAGTTTTTGGCTCATTTTTCTCATTCATTCGGTTACTTTATTGTTTAGAGGCAATAATAACTACACAACTACATAACTCAATTTAATTCTGATCTCCTTGAAAATATATGTATAGCTAATGATCTAACTAATTCTAAGGTACTTAAGAAAATGAAGTAAATTACAAAAAATATTTGTTCTTTCATTACAAGCAAACCTCCAAAAATGCAAAGATATACACAAACAAATGACAAAAGACCAATACACTGTGGCAGCCACACAGGCTGTTCATACTGATACTGTAGTGGATAATATTTCATTGATTTAAGCCTCTTTATAGTGGCAGGTGTCTCAGTGGGTGCAGGATTGGAGGTATGGATCTCACCCTTGCTCTGTATGTGGTTGTATGATTTTCACATGTCATGCAGGATTCCTCCCACAATCCAAAGACATGCAGTTGGGTCAGTCGGTGTCCCTAAACAATCGGCCAGTATAAAAATCTCACTAACAGAAAGATATGCTGTTCATATATTTATTATTCTTGGGATAATATGTGCATCTACCATTCCTTTATTCTTCTACATCTACAGTTAATGAGGAAGATTTAAGTTCTGGCATGTACTAAAGAGTTGGACAAAGGCTGGTTTTGATTGATTCTGATTATTCCTGACTGGCTCTCATTGCTGGTAATTCGCCTCACACGGGTGTTTGATTTACATAAGCAGCCAGTTCCAGTAAATGATGAAGCGACTTTCCGAAGGAGTGAAGCGCAGCACCCGTATCGGATCGTTAGCTCTCTTCTCACGCCACCCAGCAGTTAATGGAAGCTCTGAATGTGAAGCAGCCACAGAGTCTGCAGCCGCAGCATTTAAATATGTCCATCACATGTCCCACATGGCCTTCTGATTGAGGTTGGGGGATGTCTACTACCATGCCTGGAGTGCTGTGAAGAGAGGGTCAGATGGATACCGTGAAAACTTGGATGGGAAAAGGAAGGAAAATGAGAGAAAAATGATGAAAGTGAGGCTTGGTTGACACGAGCTTCCTCTTCAGCTGTAAAACCTGTATTGCCTGTGACTAAAGACCAGAATTCCCAGGCTCTATATCCTGAGCGATAAGCTTTGTTTGATGTTTGTATTGTTGTTCAATTGCTCAGTTGATTCCAACTCTTTATAATGTCATGCAATCTAGCACACCAGGCCTGCCTGTCATTCAGTACCTCTCTGGGCTCCTGCAGGGTCATATGCATCGTTTCTGTAATGCTGTTCATCCATTGTATCCTTTGTCCTCCTCTTCTTCTTAGGCTTTGAGTGTTGCCCAATATTATTGTCTTCTTATTATGTGGCTGAAATATTTGAGCTTTTGCTTTACTGTGAGGCCTTCCAATAAGTAATCTGGTTTTATTTAAGTCCTGAATGGCTGGACCTTCTTGTAGTCTTTTTAAGATATTTCCAGCACCACAGTTTGAAAGTGTAGATTAAGCCTGGATAAATGTAGATTAAGATTAAGCCTGGATAAATGGGGAGGGTTACATCAGGAAGGGCATCCGGTGTAAAAATTTTTGCCAAATCAAATATGCGGACAACAATACAGATTTCCTTACCGGATCGAATGAGGCCTGGGTTAACAAAGACCACCAGAGGTACTGTTAGCCAACAAGGTGCGGGTGGAAATTGGACTACTGTTGGCCGAAGGAGAAGAAGAGGGGGAAGGCGTGTTCGGAGGCAGGAGGAGATGTGGAAGGTCAGGAGAGTGGAAGTGAGGGTAGGAACTTTGAATGTTGGCACTATGACTCGTAAAGGGAGAGAGCTAGCTGATATGATGGAGAGAAGGAAGGTTGACATATTGTGCGTGCAAGGAACCAGATGGAAGGGGTGTAGGGCCAGGTGTATCAGAGGTGGGTTCAAATTGTTCTACCATGGTGTGGATGGGAGGAGAAATGGGGTAGAAATGGGTTATCCTGAAGGAACAGTATGCCCTGAGTGTTTTGGAGGTGAAAAGAGTATCAGACAGAGTGATGAGTATGAAGCTGGAAATTGAAGGTGGTTGGGTGTGAGATGGATGAGAAAGAAGAATTCTGAAGTGAGCTGGATGAAGTGATGGAGAGTGTACGCAAGGGAGAGAGATTGGTGATTGTGGTGGATCTCAATGGGCATGTTGGTGAAGGGAGGGGATGAGGAGGTGATGGGTAGGTATGGTGTCAAGGAGAGGAATGCAGAAGGTCAGATGGTAGTAGATTTTACGAAAAGGATGGGCATGGCTGTGGTGAATACGTATTTTAAGAAGAGGGAGGAACACAGTGTGATGTACAAGAGTGGAGGAAGTTGCAACCAGGTGGATTATATCCCATGCAGGAGGGTCAGTCTGAAGGAGATTAGAGACTGGAAAATGGTCACAGTGGAAAGCGTAGTTAGGCAACATAGGATGGTGGTCTGTAGGATGACTTTGGAGATCAAGAAGAGGAGAGTGAAGGCAGAGCCAAGGATCAAATGGTGGAAGTTGAAAAAGGAAGACTGTAAGGTGGAGTTCAGAAAGGAGTTACGACAAGCACTGTGTGGCAGTGAAGAGTTACCAGATAGCTAAGCAACTACAGCAGAAGTGGTAAGAGAGACAGCTAGAAAGTTGCTTGGTGTGACATCTGGTCAGAGGAAGGAAGACAAGGAAACCTGGTGGTGGAACAAGGAAGTACAGCAGAGTATACAGAGGAAGAGGTTGGCGAAGAAAAAGTGGGATAGTCAGAGAGATGAAGAAAGTAGACAGGAGTACAAGGAGATGAGTCATAAGGTGAAGAGAGAGGTGGCGAAGGCTTAAGATAAGGCATATGGTGAGTTATATGAGAGGCTGGACACTAAGGAGGGAGCTTAGGATCTGTACTGATAGACAGAGAGACCGAGCTGGGAAAGATGTGTGGCAAGTTAGGGTGATAAAGGATAACGATGGAAACGTACTCACAAGCGAGGAGAGTGTGTTGAGCAGATGGAAGGAGTACTTTGAGGGGCTGATGAATGAAGAGAACGAGAGAGAGAGAGAAAGTCGGATGATGTGGGGATAGTGAATCAGGAAGTGCAACAGATTAGCAAAGAGGAAGTAAGGACAGCTATGAAGAGGATGAAGAATGGAAAGGCTGTTGGTCTAGATGACATACCAGTGGAAGAATGGAGGTGTTTAGGAGAGATGACAGTGGAGATTCTAGCCAGATTGTTTAATGCAATCTTGGAAAGCGAGTGGAGGAGTGGAGAAGTGTACTGGTACCAATTTTTAAGAATAAGAGTGATGTGCAAAACTGTAGCAACTACATTCATCATTATCATTCATTCCCTTTCAACTGCTCCCATCAGGGGTCGCCACAGCGGATCAACCTTCACCATCTCTTCCTGTCCTCCGCATCCCACTCTGTCACACCCACCAACCACATGTCCTCTCTCACTACATCCATAAACCTGTAGTAACTACAGATGGATAAAATTGATTAGCGACAGCATGAAGTTATGGGAAAGAGTAGTGGAAGCTAGGTTAAGAAGGGAGGTGATGATTAGTGAACAGCAGTATGGTTTCATGCTAGGAAAGAGCACTACAGATGCAATGTTTGCTCTGAGGGTGTTGATGGAGAAGTATAGAGAAGGTCAGAAGGAGTTGCATTGTGTCTTTGTAGACTTAGAGAAAGCATTTGACAGGGTGCCTAGAGAGGAGCTGTGGTATTTTATGAGGAAGTCGGGAGTAGCAGAGAAGTATGTAAGAGTGGTACAGGATATGGACGAGGACAGTGTGACAGTGGTAAGGTCTGCAGTAGGAGTGACGGATGCATTCAAGGTAGAGGTGGGATTACATCAAGGATTAGCTCTGAGCCCTTTCGTATTTGCAATGGTGATGGACAGGTTGACAGACAAAATCAGACAGGAGCCTCCGTGGACAATAATGTTTGCAGATGACATTGTGATTTGTAGCAAGAGTAGGGAGCAGGTAAAGGAGACCCTAGAGAGGTGGAGCTATGCTCTAGAGAGGAGAGGAATGAAGGTCAATAGGACTAAGACAGAATACATGTGTGTGAATGAGAGGGAGGACAACGGAATGGTGAGGATGCAGGGAGCAGAGTTGACGAAGGTGGATGAGTTTAAATATTCAATTCAATTCAATTTTATTTATATAGCGCTTTTAACACGCAGTGCGGTCACAAAGCGCTTTACATAGTCCCGCGCCCACAGTCCCCAGAGAGTAAGCCAAAGGCAAGTCCCTCAAGAGGAAGAAACCTACTTGGGGTCAACAGGCCAGAGTAATGAGGAATGTGGAAAGGAGGTGAAGAAGAGAGTTCAGGCAGGGTGGAGTGGGTGGAGAAGAGTGTCAGGAGTGATTTGGGACAGACAGGTACCAGTAAGAGTGAAAGGGAAGGTCTACAAGACAGTAGTGAGACCAGCTATGTTATATGGGCTAGAGACGGTGGCACTGATGAAAAAACAGGAGGCAGAGCTGGAGGTGGCAGAGTTAAAGATGTTAAGATTTGCATTGGGTGTGATGAGGATGGACAGGATTAGGAATGAGTATATCAGAGGGTCAGCTCTGGTTGGACGGTTGGGAGACAAAGCTAGAGAGGTGAGATTATGTTGGTTTGGACATGTGCAGAGAAGAGATGCTGGGTATATTGGGAGAAGGATGCTGAGGATGGAGCTGCCAGGAAAGAGGAAAAGAGGAAGGCCAAAGAGGAGGTTTATGGATGTGGTGAGAGAGGATATGCAGGTGGTTGGTGTGACAGAGCAAGATGCAGAGGACAGGAATAAATGGAAACAGATGATCCACTGTGGCGACCCCTAATGGAAGCAGCCGAAAAAAGAAGATTCACCAATACATTTGTTGCCAATAAATGCCACTTTTGGGTCTCTCCACAACTGCAACCTGATATTATCTTACTTCAGATTTGAATTTTTCGTAGGTAAGATGTTCCGGAAATGCAGTTATACTTGTTTTAAATCTTTTCAAACACAAATAGCTCTTCAAAAATCAAAGCGTCAAATCCAGGTAGTGCATTTTTCTAAAAATGCACCTGTTCCCTTGGCTGTTTAGTATACTTTTATTATTTATTTTTTTTATTTTAAACTAATCCCAGTTTCACTTGGTCCATACTGCGGTAGTACTCTCCTCCAATAAATTGTTTATACATACCCTGAAAAGCAAGAACTTTCTGGAACCTGCCAACAAAGGTGATGCCCCATATTTGTATCTAGTTTAATGAATGTAAACAAAGAAACAGATCTTGCCCTTAAATTCACGGCATGATTTTATCTCCAATGTTGCTAGACACATACAGTATGACATGCTACAGAGTGTACACGTATGACAACACAGACTCGGAACCTTCACTTTGCTCTGTGAATCACTGCGTCTGTGGTGAGAAAGATTGCACAAAAAACAAAGGATGAGACCGTACTTGGTGGGAAGGCTTGTTTTTGATGACTTCTGTCACTTTTTTCTTATCTAGGGGTACCCAATCCTCTGTCATTAGTGTTTGCTTCTCTCTCTTTGGGATGTTTCTATGTGAGAAAGGTGACAGATGATTATAGGGGAAGATTCTGGAGAAATAAAAGCAAAGACTTAAAAGCAGAGTGTGGATCCAGCTTTTGTGATGTTATGTGAACTTTTGTTTTTTGCATTGTGCCATCACTAACAAACATGCATCTACCTGAGAGGAACATCAGCAGAGCTGCCTGAAGGTGCCTGAAGGAGCCAACAGGGCGCGGCATGACTCACCACCTGCTTGGGGTTAAAAGCTCAGGGCAGAGGACGGAGACAGTATTGGTTTGTTTTCTACTATACTTTACCTGCTACTTCCACTATTTCTGCTTTCCTAATATTGCTGTTTGCCCCAGGTTTACTCCAGAATTGCTTCGCTTTTGCAAAATTTTCACTAAAAGCATCTGGATCCTTCACAGTGGCGCAGTGGGCACTGCCCTTGTTTCACAGCTATAGTATAGAGTTTTCACAGGCCCTCAAGTGTCTGTGCCACAGTCCCCTGGAACCCCCAGGGTCACTCTTTTAGACCGTAGATATGGATTAAATGATTTCCATGTTAGGTGTGTGTATCAGTTTCACTGATGCTATTCTTTAGCGTCCTGTCCAGTGTGAATTAACCCCATGTGGGATATCTGTTGAGGTTAATGAGTACAGATAACAAAGAGCCTCGGCAGGAGAACTGAATTGTGAAAAAAATCATTTTATATATATATAAATCGAAAGAATAAATATAAATGTAGAAACAGATATGCATATAAAAATATATGTAGATAATGCTACTTACCTGTTGGGAAGAGGAGGCAGACCCGGGTCACATGTGATGGTAATTACACATCCAGGACAACATAAAAGAGACCACATGCTCTGCCATTGCTCTGACTAACATGCTTACACTTAGAGTAAAAACGATTGTTACTCTAATCACAGGCACTGCTGTACGGGAATAATTTTATGCATTCAAGCAAATTCAATTCTTAATTAGGATGGTACGTCACCAGAGCTGCAGTGTTAAAGTGTCATTAAGAAGTTATTCCCTAAAACCAAACGTGGCAGTCCTCCAGGGAACGGGTCGGAAACTGAAGTTAACATTATCACCATGGGCCTACGCTCAAAAAACGCCAAAGGATTTTACCACGCACTTATTTCCAGACATGTATGAGGAAATAAGTATTTTGGCACTCACTTCCATGAAGCGGTTACAGAAAGGAGATGAGGTCCGTCAAGTGCATCTTCTGGAAAAAAGAAGTATGGCATGCTTCTTGTGAAGGCATCAAATAACACACAACTATATAATACAGATAACGCCTGATCTGGTATAAAGGCTTGCATTCAAACGACATTTTACTAGATTTCATTCTGTTGTATTTGTGTAACCTTGGCAACAGCGAAGCCCTTGACGAAGACCTGAATGTAAAAATAATTCCCCCTGTATTTTTACATATATATTTTTTGCATAATAACCTCATAATTGTTTGAAGCATAATTTATTTTGACATGATTGATCTCACACGAGGTATTCTTGGAATGATGCCGTCATGACTTACTGCCTTAAGAACGTTTTCTCTGTTCTGTTCTGGATGTGCTTTAAACAATATTTAATTTATGCACGCATTCTTCTGTTGCTCATAAAAATACAGTTAAAGCAGCATTAAATAGAAATTGTGTACATTTAACTAAAATAGAAACAGGAATATGAACTATACTGTTCATATTATCAACTATCATGCTGGTCACATAGGGTTGGCACCGAGCTGTTATGTGTAATTTGGAAGTTAAAATCTAGAATAATCAATTCATTTTAGGCAATGCATTGTGCAATATTTTATAACAAGTTCTTATGTAATATCAAGGCGGTGAGTAATAAAGTTTCCAAAAGAAAAAAAAAAGTTTAACAGCAAAAGAGAAATATGCGGTGTGACCTCTAAAACAAGTAAACGCTGCGAGAACACTGACATGGCAGACATGCAGATTCCTTTCAAAAGATGGGCCAAGTCCACACAAGTCAGGGGAGACAGGTTTGCAGTTAGAACAAGTAGTCCTTGGTGGAATAACACCTTGTTTCTGTTGATTTCATTCTTGATTATTGTATTTCTTAGAGACAAGATTTAAGTTTTTGAAATAAAATTGAATTTCTCGTTTTCTTTTTTCTGGGATTCTTTGCAGTCATTCATGTACTGTAGTGTCGACTGGCAGTTGAAGTCGTTGTAATTGCATCACTCGTAAGCCCCTTAACGAGGGCAGCTAAACTGTTGCAACAAGTGCAAGGCTAAGTAAGTTCACTACAACATTAAATAATTAATAGTGTTGTGCATTGAGGGTCATATTGCCATGAACTGAAAAGTGTCGTAGTATATTATGTGTTTGTGTATACTGTTAATGTCTCCATGTCTATGTGTTTGGGGGCTAGTACTCCTGTACTCCCGCAACTGAACACTGTACAACCCGCTAGCCCCCAGACATGGTGCAATAACACTATACGAAACGATTGTGTGTTGAACGCTTTGTGAAGTATGGTTATTGCACCATGGATAGTAGCACCATTGCTACAATACATTTAGGATAGACAAACTTCTAATAGTCCTGTCAGCTCCCAGGTCTCCGCTTGAACCTAATCACTCTGACTGACTGACCTCATGTTAGGTGAGTTCAAAAAAACGGACCAAATGACGAAAAGACGGCCCGGATGACAGCACGGCTCATTTTTACTGCTATAAGGCGCGTTATGATGCACCTAAATTCGTGGAATACTTAATTTCATAATTAACCACTTTAAAATGCCGCATGGATGAGTGATGAGTTGCTCTCAGGATTATTTTACAGTCGCCTAAAAATATTCCAGAATATTTAAAAAACAGCTCTTTGACATTTCCGCCTTTTGGAGGAAGAAATTAATCAAACACGTTATTTTTAGGAATTATTGTTAAAGTGTCGTTTATTTAAATTTTTAACTATTCGAAACAATTAAGTATGCATACTACTAAAAGCCAGGAAGTGTTCGGAATTCTTATTTTGATCCACTATTAATGCAAACTGTAATTTAGGAGAGACCGGGGATAGTTGTAACATTGGAACGTAGCAACAGCGTAACCGTGGCTCTTCCACAAATGAGAGACTAGCGAGCGTCACGTAATCACCACTGTACGTGTTCTCTTCCTCCCTGGAGTCACGTGGAGCTTCGCGAGTGATTTTACAGTCAAAAAACCCAAATCTGAAGCACAAAAGTAACATTTTGGATCAATATTATATTTTGATTTGCGCTATTAATGTGCAAGTTAAAATCTGAAACGTTTATCAGGTGAGACATTCAATTTGTGCTTGTCTCAAATCTCAGTACAATGGCCAGTTATGTAATAGCTGACAGGGTCAAGGATGATTGTAACACTTTCGGAAGTGTTATTTATAACTAAACCCATATGACAACTGCAATAAAATTAAATAAAATTATTCTCTGTATTTCCCAGCATGCTTAGCCAGTGGAAAAAAGACTGACAGAGGTAGAGGTTAGACTGGAAGGATCAGTCAGACCTGTCGCCAAGGCACATTATACAGTATCTGTCATTCTATTTAGTATAGCCTGCACCCCTGGTAGACCTACAGTATATACATTTGTCATAACTGTGAATAAAACGTAAAATGATTGACAGTAAATTTTAGCTTGATTTAGGTTCAAGATTAATAGTCTGATGGTCAACCAAAGTTAATTTTATTTAAAAGACAAATAATTTATGAAGGCACAGTTATTCAAGGTGGACTGAACAGGATAATGACAAACGTGTGAATATGACTGAGTCTCATTTCATTCAGTGATAGTGAAGTTTATTTATTGCAAGAACATTTACACTTGGATACACGTTTGAAATGTTAAAAGAAATGTTTAAATTTGGAAATGTTTCAGGATCAAAAGAATCACTCACGCACACACACACAAACTGCTTTATTAAAGCTCCTCTGATACAAACTGCATGGTCTGGTGTCTATTTTGTTCCTTACCTTTCACCGTTACAACTTATCCCGGTACTGCATGGGTAGGTTGTAACACTGGACCTCTTTGTATTTGACCGATATTTTCAAGGACAGCTGTATTATGACACAATTTCAAATGATTGCTGTTTCTAGAAGACAACCATAGGTATTTAATAAAAAAAGTTTTGGAATTCTGGCATTAAAACTCTCAGTTATAAGGCCTAAGACAAAATGTGTTACAATCATCCCGCTCTACCATCAATATTTTTTCTTCTTCGGCTTTTACGTGTTATTATTTCCATAAGACGACGCGCGATCAGGTGGCTCAGACCAAATCGCCTTTAGGAACGCCAAAGCGCCACCTCAGCTAGGCTGCTCCTTAAGCTGCCTACAGCGTTTCGAGGCTGTCGAGAGATGCTTTGAGACTACCTGCTCCTACCAACGGAACCGTCACACGAAGAATGATATGAGCTGCAGAACGTGTCACGCCATTCAATTATGGTTTCATGACGGGTTTCGCTGCCTAACATGTAATTTAAGCGTTTTAAAAAGTGATCACTCTAGGATCTCGGAGTGCTGAGCACCCCGTCGTTGAATTTGGGAGTGTGCGGTGAGAACAGCTTAATCCGACGCTTCGTTTTGGAAACATAATTTAGGTAAGGGAATTACTTTTTGCTGCATGCTTAAGTTACAATATACATTCAAAGTGCACATTTTGTATATGAATTAAAAATGTGTTTTTATTGTATGCTTCGCAAAAACATCAAAAAAGTTTGACCCGGCAGTGCTGTTGTTAATAATATTGCTTATAAATGTAGTAATATTTTTATATTGCTGTGGGCTACTACTGTAAGTTAGTGATATAACAACAACAATAATAAAATGTTAATGAAAATGTATTACCGCCATCAAAAGAAGACCTCGAAACCTGCACTGTTAATGGGAAGTGTCCCCCAGTGAAATCCCTTACAGGATATACGTGAATTAAGCTACGACGCAGATTAATTAGTTACGGGCCGATTTCATGATTAATAGAAAACTGCGTGCATTCATGCCTCATGTAACAAATAAAATTTATGAAATGAAGACACTTCCAAGTTTTGTTGGAAAGGCTGTGGTTTAGCTTTTTCAGTTTACACGCACAAAACACGTGAACAGTAATTAGTTAACAACTGTAGAGACACAGGCATGCATTTAGATGGGATAGTAAGAATTAACATGTCCCAACCAGCTTTCCGAAAAAATGAAAAGATCCCTATCAAGTTTTACTCATAGGCTAACTGAAGCAATTGTTCGGGTTGCCTAACAACATTCATGACAAACCTGTGTAACGGAATTCCCGTTTTAATTAAAAATATTATTATTAAATTAAGCAAACAGAATAGAATGCAACACTGGCATTTAAGTGCCTCAGTAACAATATACATCCTTGACAGCAGCCCACGAAGGCACTAAGATTTTGGACATCGCTAACTGAAATGCTGGAAATGCATATCAATATTTCGGATGGTTGAGGCACGGTTATGTATCTGGCAGTGTCGGATGTGTCCTTGTGTCTGTAGATGTCTTTAGATATGTTGTTTTGCATGTATTTGTACCAAGATATGCAAACACTGGTAAAAAGAGATACATGCTTATCACGATACTTTACAACAGTACAACTGTATATGAGCTGGGATCTGATATTAGAAATGTTGGGAGTGGTTATATAACTTAATTTTCCACAGGATTTTCTTTCAAAGGTTGCTATTATTACTATCCTGCTGCTTAGATGATTTACTGAAATTTTAATCTAAAATTTATTTTTTAATTTAAACATCTCAAGGATTCAGCAGAAATGCTTCCTAGGATTAGTACCAGCAAAACTTAAAGTTGCATTTATCCACAACTGTGCCCACAGTGATTTGTTTAACTAGCAAAACACTTTTAAGAAATCCAGCAAATTGTCTTTGACACTGAGGAATACCATTTGGCATAATCCATAACATTGCACTATATTCAGATCTTTGGTAAACATCCTGAGTGTAAATTATTGAAGATGGCACTAGACTGGAATAGGAATTATGCATCATGGGACCCAGCCAGGATGTCGGCAGGTTGTCGGGCAATCGCTCCGGCATCGAATGGGATGAGCAGGGCAGTGGGGATTCTGGGAAATGCCCCCTCGAAGCTGCTTCAGGATGCTGCACAAAAAAAAACATCTGTCAGGAACGTGGCTATATGTGGTTCCACAAGCCAGTTGTGTGTCTCACATGACCTACAGAGCAGAGCCCACCGACTGTCCGTGTGCAGAGGTACAGGGTGCTATGTTCCCTTTGTCTCCTGCTTGCTTCATCCCTGAGATTTACCCAAACACTGATGGCACTGGTACAGGCTGAGGTGCTTTCTGTCAGCTGTTGGTCTCGGGTTTGGATGGCAGACTCTCCCCCTCCCAAGCACTTTGAAAATGGTCAATCTTCCACTAAAATAATGAGGGGAGATTATTTAATGAAGTATAGACCTACAATTTACTTTTTCACTGCTGTTTCTGATGGAAGTGAAAATGAAAATAGAACAGATAGGTAGTGGGCTTTATAAACTTAGACTGGTCTGGGGAAATGGACTATGCTTGCAGGGTTTTGAGGTTTGAGACTTGTTATGGTTACTAGGGGTTGGAAGAAGAAGGAAAACCCTAGTTTATACCCATCACTGAGCACAAGTGCCAGGTGAAGTAAATCAGCATGCCAACACCGATTACCTGACTTGTCTTCACAGGATTGACACGCCCCCTCCAAGCCTGTGCAGTATGTTTCTCTCTGTTGCTTAATGTAATTTTTTAACCTTTCAGTTGTTTTCGAGAGGAGCATCTGTCGAGTGACTAAATACAAATGTAGCTCCTTCTAAGCAACAGCAGGAAAGGATGATCGGTGTTTTAGCATTGTTTTACCATTTGTCACATACTTTATATCTGTCATCTTTACAGATATCGCTGCCTGTGTGTTGGTTTCTGTGTTTGTCTGTGTGTGTGTGTGTGTGTGTGTGCATGTCTGTGCATTGTGACAGAATAATGGAAGAACCCCACACATATATATTTTTTTTCATCCGAGGAGCTAGAAATGGTTGTAGGTAAATTCTGGTTACATTCGTAGCTCTGGCTTTTGTAAATGCTGTTAGGCATCAGATTAGTGAGGTTCCATTCAAACAAACAGAGCTTTCCTGGTCTGTCTCACTCTCTCTAAGTATCAGTCAGCATGTGCATGGGCATTATCACGATTGGCCTTTTCCCCCAGAAGAAACCAAAAAAACCTGTCCGCACTTAGAAGCAAAGAAATCCTTTAATAATCCCAATATGTAGTATATATGTAACATTAACTGAAAATATATGCAAATAGACATAGGTACAGTGCAGTGGAATACAGTACAATGCAAATAGTTCTTGGGCTTTTGTTGGTACTGGGGGGTGAGTGTGTGTTGCCAAGCTGCCCTGTGATGTTTCAACACGAGCAACCAATAGTTAGTTAGTCAGTTATATATTCACGTCTAGCCATGGGCCTGGTGTGACTATCATAAGAGCCTGACTTTCCATCTGCGACAGCAGCCCCCCAAGGTTATTCTGCTGGGGTTTGTTTTAAATGTTATTGGCCCACCCAGAAATTATGCTGCAAAAACAGCTCAACAGATTATCATTGTGCAAAAGGATTTGGAGAGAATGTGGAGCTTGCTGAATAAACAGATTTTCTGATAGGACATAAACTCATGCCACAAAACTTTTTAAACAAATTAGTAATTTTTTTTAAATAAAGCATTTGGGTAATCAGGAGACTGTTGTTGGTCCTGCTAAACTTGTCAGAATGATCCCAATTAAATCCTGTGGAGCTGCCCCTTCACAGTGAACTGCTTTTTTCCAGGTAGATTCTTCTAGAAGCAATCTGTTGTATTGGAGATTTGTTTAGTTACTGGATTACCTATTTATTTCACATACAGTATCATTCAAAATTCCTTGTAATCCAAAGGAAATTATGATTAAATTATGTTAATGTTGGAAGGTCTGAGCATGTCGGCATGGTCATTTCAAAACCTGTCTTTTATCTGTCTGTCTGTCTGGCCTTGCTCCAATGAATGTTTGTTTATGTATTGGGGGTGGTTAGTTCAACACAGAAGCACTGCAAGATGACAGTCACATGTTGTGCTGACCCCAATCATATTGCATGCTAATGTGCCATTAAAGGCAAACAGGTATTGGCATTTGATCCCAGCAGTTCTCATTGCTGTCACCATGGTAACTATAAGGAGCAGGTTCGATGATGTGGATACACATACAGTACATCTCTGTTGGTTAGCAGCCGCAAAGTGTGTAAGAAGTCGGTGTTCATACGAAACAGCTAATGGCTGTTTACTTAACTCTAATAGGCAAATGGGCTATTCCCCGACCTCTAACAGTTTGCAGTGGCGGCTGGAGCTCTGCAAAAATGTCTGCTCTTGTTTCCATCAGTATAATGAGCTGTGGAACAATCTGATGCCTGCTATTGAATATGCGTCAGCTACCCCATCGACAGAGTGAATTGTGGCTTGTGCAGCTCATCCAATCAATAATAGCTGTCAGATACTATTTGACAACGTGGGTAGATGTGCATTCTGGGTTAATATTGTAGCCTTCAGGTACCAAATCTCACAAGGAGAGATTGTCTTCTAACCCCAGAGTTTAATTATTATGCTGCCATGTGTCAGTCTGTATATTATTCTGAAAGTCAGTCTGGTAAGAAACTGTTTTCAGTTAAAAGCTGAATGAATTTAACATTGTCACTTGTCATTTCCCTCAAAGGAAATGGGGAATCTGCTTTATTCCCTGCTCCAGACTTCTTGTGTTTTAGAAGAGATGATGTTTTCCCTCCATAGCCCATAAATCTCCTACCTGTCTGGGCTCTTTCTCTCCAGCGTAACTGTGAACTTTTAATGAACACCTAGAATGAACATGGCGCTCCCATTTTCAGCATGGCCCTGCTCTTCCCCCTTTCCAGCAGCTTTAACCATCATGCATCATGTCCTCATTCACTGAAGACAAAAGCTAATAGGTGCTATCCTGATTATGTTCACCCCTTTCTTTAACTTCCCACTGCTTTAAAATCACTTACTATACCCTGCAATCTTCATAACCCTGACGGCCCAGACAGGATTTTGGTGTGCATTGTTTTGTGGTTCTTGTTAAGGAAATACTGTTCTTTTGTAGGATTTTACTTGGGCTTGAGAGATTTCCAACTGTCAGCTGTTGACCCCTATGTCCTAGCAACAAAGGCGTTTAATATGAAGTTAGATTGCCCTTATGATTAGCTTTAGCCATTAGTGTGAATATGTCCAGAGCCCAGTCTTTTAAGGCTGGACATGGCTTTGAAGCTAAAGCCTCTTTTGTGGTGTAGTAATGACCACAGCAAGCCTTATTCTTCCCTTCCATTGCCAATTTATTCTGCATACATCGGTGGGGGAGATAGCATACAGTGGAACTATTGTAACACTTGATTTTGGGAGCCCTCAGGACCTTTTTTGTCTTGCGCAATAGAAGTGTGTGCTGCAACACTACATGTTCCCAATGTTAAAATTCTTTAGGAGCAAATCTAACTAAATTAGAACATGTGATGTACCTCCTCCTTACCAAAGTGGGGATCTACACCAGATTATGGAGCTTTCCAGATTTGTGCTTCCCAGTCAATAACTGACAGTGTCTTACAGTTACAAGTGAACATTTCACCTCCATTGAGGTTAGTCTTAATGGTTTCATAGGGAAACTCACTATTAACATCTAAATGTATATGTAGGCAAACAGTGCTTGTGCAGATATCAGAGGCAGTACAAAAATTTGACCCTGCATAGATATGAAAAGCAGATGGCGATACAAATGTCTGCTGGTGACATTAAGGGGTCAACACAGACATGAAAGTGCAATTAGCGTGAGGCAAAATCTCCTTTGGACATGCAGGAAACTGTCTGGTAACTAAGCAATTTGACGTATTAGTTGACTGAATGTAAATTTGACCCCCAATCCTATTAGTACGTGGTTCCATACACCGATAACATTGACCACTGAAGCTCTATAGTCACTGTTATGATCCGCAAACCAATTATGCACACATTTTTAGTGAGATGGCAAGAGGAATTATCCTGCTGGAACCAACCCATGCTGTCAGTGAAGACAGTCATCACGAAGGGGTGGACTTGGATCACCAGGATGGACAATTACCCTGGAACATTCAGCACAGATGCTTCTGGTCAGAATGTGCCTATCCTTTTAAATCCCCTTTCCCATTTGTACCTTTAGAGGTGTGCCATCTAGCTGTTCTACTTAGGGGTGGTCATGTTTTGGCTCATCTGTGTATTTGGCTTGTTTGAATGGTGGATCAGTGTTTATCCTGAAAGAAGTCGCTTATCCATGAGCATGACTTTGCCCATTAGCGTTTTCCTGAAAGCCACAGAAGACAGAGCCCAGTCTTAGAGGAGGCAGCTCTAATCCAGATCAGCGAAGTAAGGAGTACATGCCTGGTCAGCAGGTCAGGGAGATGTGTGGCTGGGTATAGGGGAGACCCACTTAACTGAAAACAGAGGGCTCTATTATATACCAGGTTAAAACACGCTCTAAAGTAACATCATATATCCTAAGTATACTTTCTTTAAGTGCCACCAGTCTAAATGATAAGAATTGCACAGTTAAACCATCCTTATTTATTTCATTTTTCAATTTTTGAGAACCCGCTGTATGATGATGATAACTCATGCTTTTAATTGTGTTTCAACTCAATGCATGTGTCATTTATCACGTGAAAAAAATGCTGCAGTTTAGCTGTGAGTTAGATATTACATTAAGTAAATATTACATTGGCAAATATGCTTTCAGTCAGAGTTTATCTTGGACATTCCCTGTAGGAGGGAATGTGAGGATGTACTGTGAAGTGCGATGGTGATGGTTTAAGGAGGGAGCCAGAGAGGTCATTGATGGGACGAATGAGGCTTCAAAACCTGTGGTGGTCGGGCGTATCCCAAACTACGAATCAATGCTGGATCTAGTGGTAGTGCCAGCATTGATTGGTAATTGGGAATGCTCCCACCCCCCATGGGTTCCGAAGCCTCATTTGTCCCATTAATATCAGAAAGTGTATTTTAATGTATGTTCCAAAATTGCTGAGACAGGTTGAGGCACCAAATCCGTCTAGGGACAACAGGCAGAGAATCTGCAGATACAAAACAATTAAAAAACAAGAAGGCAGTAAACACCTTGCAACAGAAACAATGCAAAGTAATAACTAAGGGAATAATGAGTACAAGTCATGAGCAGTTAACTCACCCTATAGTGGTCAGATGAAAAACAGAATCTATGACAGTGAAGTGCGCTCTGAATAGCATACACATGAATGTGCCCCTCTTCATCATAGCAAGGAGGAGCACACACCCATTAAAAGTAGGATATGTCATTTGGGACTTTGCTCTCAACAGGGATGTCACGTGCCTAGACGTACAACTTACCCATCATGCCCTCACTCCACAAGGATTTCCTGCCAGCCTTGGGCCTGATTTCATGGCCTGGAGAGTGTAAGGCAGACTGTAAGCTGCTTGCTGGACAAAGAGGCTGCAGAACAAAGCTTGTGGTTTGCTAAACCAACAGGCAAGATTAACACTGCCCTTGGTCTGACGAGATTAGCTCTAACGGAGAGCCACCTTCGCTAGTATTTTTTATCACATATGACTATGTGTGCGCATGTGCGTATAGGTTTCATTTTCTTTGGGAGGAACGAACTATCAACAGTTGTTTACAGCTTTATTTTCATCATTTAAAGACATGAAAGTCTCAGTTGTTTTTTTTAAGTTTTTCAGAGTGATGCACGAACCTTATATACAGTACACATGCAGCTGATTAGCGCAAATGGCCTGACTCACATTGGCACACATTCAGTGTCACAAGTCGTTGCTAATACTATCAATCGTCCCGTGGTGACCTGTTTTCTTCAGGATTTGCTTTCACATGGGTAAAGTCCCACGGAGGCATAACTCCTGCATATCAACTCGGTGGATAACAACTCTGAGCTGGAGGCCAGATGTCACGTCAAAGAGCAGTGCCCTCAGATGGGTGGTCAACATGGTTTCCTTTATTCAGACTTGTCTCCAGCCCAATGAGCCCTCTTTTCAGGGTTTTGTCTTTGTGCAAAAGTGTTAGTACAGATATAGGGCCTGGTACACATCTGACTGCCACAGTTTACCGTGTTTGTTTAAGCTTCCGGTTAGCCAAGGACATTACTGATCTTATATTGTCTTACCATTCTGTATTACTTGTGTGTTACCTTTTCTATACATTCTACCTTTGCATTACCTTACTTCCTTGCACTGCTAATGCTAATCTGCTAATGCAGCTGAAATAATTACTGTTACAGTATGTGTATTATCTTACTTCCTCTCTTTTACATTTGACAGCACATTACCTCACTTCCTTTACACTGTGTTTGCCAGTGTTGCCTCACTTCCTTTGTATTTTATTTACCTAGGAGGTGTTAACCCTTCGCTCCCCTTCTGAGTAGCAGCTAGCATGTGCTGCGATTTTCTGCAGCGTTAGAATTAACAATATTCCAGAATTTCAGATTGTTCTAGCTGACAAAACACATGAGCCTCTGTGACAGTGACAGTGTGGCGCCGCTGTAAGGTGTGTGGCATTTCTGTGGCCCTAGATGTATTTCTCAGTTTTTTTTTGCCATTCCTTTGCTATTTTGTGCAAGTGCATTTTTATGTTTTTTTCCCTTGAGTGCTTCAGTGGTTAGGCTGTAAGGAATTCCAGGGTGGACTAGAATGCGATTGCTCTCTAGTAACGTAAACAGAAACCGTTTGGTGATGGGGCCGCTGTACATGTGATGGACACCAGCACGCCATCTTGGATGTGCGCAGTGTGAACCAGGTTACCCCAGTGTGACCTGTACATGACTACACTTTTGTAAACAGACCCCTGCGATGTAAGGGGGTTACACAGGGTCTTCTGGGATTGAATGTGGTGGATCCACACATGAGGGGATGACTCTGTCCTGTGATTTGTCCCATGACTGCCACGATGTTTGATTCACTTGCCTTCGCAGATGCTAAATATGTATCTGTGCTCTGTCAACTCAATGCTCCTTTCTTCTTGTTCCTTTCATCAAGGGTTTTTTTTTGGGAAAACCTCCTAAAGACCTAAAAATGGATGAAAAGTATGAACACGGTAAGCAGCTTAGCTTAGCGAATGTTGCTTCATTTCTCTGTACCATTTCCAGGACCATGGTGGACGCCTTGACTTGGTGGCTACTGCTCCTGCTTCTGCCCCAGGCAACAGCGCGGAGCGGCAAGGAGGATGGCGACACCCTGGACGTCAGCCGTCCCTTCGGCTCCAGAGGTTGGCGAGTGAAATTTGTTGGCTGGTGTGTGAGCCTATGTGACGGGGTGGTGACCTGGCTGGTCAGCGGTAAGAGAATAGCATGCAGAGGGAATCTAAGTGCTGACCTTGACCACAGGGAGTATGGGTATGGAAATGGCTGTGTTGTACTTAGGGAGCTTGTGGCAAAATGTTTGGGATTGATGTGGTAAAAGTGGAGAGGCATGTAGAGGGAAACAGCCCAGAGAGACCATCCTGCCATGGGGAGATGGGTGGGAAAGGAAAGGATCCACAGCTGGTACTGTGACTGGAAGGCTAAATCGAGAAGTCTTCTCGGGTGTTCGAGAAAGATGGGTCCCTGTGTTTCTGGAATTACCAGCCTGAAGTGACATACTAATTTCTCAGTGGTTTCCCAAGTGAGGAAACTCTCTGTTATTTTGGAAAATTTTGCAGGCCGTTTTCAAATAAAATGTGGGTGGGGTGTGTGTGTGTGTGTGCGGGGGGGGGGGGGGAACGGACGAGGGGAGGGGGTTGGGGGCTGAGGGGAGTGGGGGAAAAGTAGGGCCCGTAGGGGGCACCACCCGGTGGGA
>JAACJT020023039.1:0-26814 GCA_009936485.2 Gymnarchus niloticus | reverse complement strand
CCCCGGGGCGCGCCGGCCGGGGGGGGTGGGGTGTTTGTTGCGGGGTGGGGCGGGGGGGGGGGGCGGGGGGGGGGGGGGGGGGCGGGGGGTGAAGGGGGCGGGGGGGCGGGGGGGGGGGGGGGGGGGGCGTTCTGCTGAGGGGGCTATTTCAGACACAAGGTCACTGCTCCACTTCCCGCCACTATGCTCACCCTCCCCAACTCAAGGGGTGTGGTCACAGACCCATGGACCACTAGTAAAAGCCGTCTGGCGGCGTGGACCGGGAGCACTGTTCACTGGCCCGCAGTGTTGGCGGGTTTGGAGCCATTTACGGCCATGTGCGTCACCGGCACGCATGGGATCACCACTTGCACAGGGAAGGGGCCCTAGGTTTTATTTTTTTTTGGAGAGAACACAGGACGATCGCTCTCTTAAAGCCCTCACACTGACGTCACCGCAAATGCTACCAAGGAGAACCATGCAAATCGAGAACCGCCACCATCCGGCACACACACGAAGGACCGTGATTTGAGAATGGGTCTCTTCGCCGACACGGACCGTCGGAGTCTCAAACCCTGATCAAATGCAAGCGTCCTTTGTCCGTTAGCCGGTAATCCCTGAGAGGGAAGGTGGTGTGTCAATGTACGCCTGGTTTTCGGGAATTTACCACATCTTCTTGGTAGATATATTTAGCAGACAGTTCACAAAACTACGTAAGCCAGAGTTCATCTAACTCATACGATTCTGGCCAATTATAGGGCCATCTTCGATGCTCTATTAATAGGCCCGCATGGGAACGTTTCAGCGTTACAAACCAGGGCTGAGTGTTATCCAGATACCGGCTTTCTTCCATGTTTAAATTGGAGATTACTGTAGCTCGCAGAGTTGCTGGGCATGATGGGATGCTGGGGCAGCTTTCAGGGAGGAAAGGGTAGAAGGAACAGACAGAAAAGCAAGTAAAACCCATCATCCTACTGTCTCTCACTCTGGTGCCTGTCGTCAGTAGCTTTAGGTGTTTGCTGGCCTTTCTAAGAACAAACCCCCGCATGCGTCTCTTTGCAAAAAGTTTATATAACGATTTGTAGCAGAAGTCTTGCAACAAAACACCCAAAAACCCACAAGTGTGTAAGATAAAGGTACAGGGCCTTAATGAGGGGGCCGCACTCTGCTCTGAGTACCTGCAACATACACACAGGTATCATACATACATGCCAGGTGCATCGGGACATTGCCTTAGCTACAGGTATATTGTTTCTCTGCTCACTGTAAGGCGAAGCGGTGGGCGTGTCGCTTCAGTTGCCGTGACAACGTGGCCAGAAGCGTACCTCATCCGCGCGGATGAACTCGGCGCCGTCCGGCTCATGGAGCCGGCCGTTCTTCTGTGTCAGCTCCCGCTCAATCGCCGCCAGCTCCTCTCGTGCCTCCTGCAACTCCTCCGCCTTTGCCTCCTTCTTGCGAGCAATGATGGATGCCTGTAACGGCCAATCAAGACAGAGCTTTGATCAGTAATGAATTCATCAGCACGCAAATCCGTACTAATGCTAAACAAATGACTGTATTTTTGATCACCTGCCATTATGTAGAGCAGATATGCTCCAAGTACATTTTCAGTTGATTATTCTGTTTTCTGTAAGCAGTTATCCACTCAGGCTCAGGGAATATGGAAGGTTATTGCCTAGACTCGCACAGTGTTTACGCCTTGGTGTCCTGTCCCCACAGTTCATACAGACACTCACATACGGCCATGTAACGTGATCCCACCATCCACTACAGTCCCTCGTATTTACAGGACTCATTACCCTTCCTCACTTCCACTTCAGAGAAAGCGCAGAGACTGCTCACGGTCCATTCCCATATCAGGGCTGACTCTGGCACTGACTGCCCTGATGCCCGCCACATTTTACCCATAAAAGGTAAGGTTTAAAAAAAGGGGGGTAATCACGTCAAGGCAGTTAAAACGCTAAGAGGAATGGAGGCACTAATCCTGGCATCTTCGCTGTGTTCACCATGCATTACAATATTTACTGTGAGGTTGTGGGCAGGTCGGCAGATTAAAGTTAGTGTTCCTAGCAACCAAGAGCAACACTTTACACAGAAGGTAACTGCTAGTCTGCAAAATAATGATAAATGATGAAATCACTCTAAACGAAGAAATTACTCCATAACGCAGTCTCAATATGGTATATACAGCCACTCAGCAAGTTAGCACGTACTGTGAGCACACTAACTAATAATACAGCCACTTAGCACGGTTAGCACGTACTGTGAGCACACTAACTAATAATACAGCCACTTAGCACGTACTGTGAGCACACTAACTAATAATACAGCCACTTAGCACGGTTAGCACGTACTGTGAGCACACTAACTAATAATACAGCCACTTAGCACGGTTAGCATGCACTGTGGCCATGCTAAACTACTACTGCTTGGCGATTTAGCGTGTGACAGGACAAATCAACGTATTTCAGTGCATTAAGGGCTCCTAAGTACTTTAACGAGTGCAGACGCACAGCCAAAGTGCAATCCTTAAAGATGAATATCTGAAAATGCTTCATAAGCCTGGACAGTGAGCACACCCACAAAGAATCTTTCACAGGACATCTGTGCAGCAATCTTCCAACAAACAGACTTCTTCAGAACATCAAGTAAGATCATCACAGTTGCTCTTATGAATTCTTTTCGCAAATGTCTTGGTGGAAAATTTGATAGACTGTGAGTATTTAGCTTCTGCTCAATTGACTCAATTAGAACGCCATGGGAGGTAAAAATGTAATGAAAAGCAAAAACAAAATATTCCTAACGTCACTACAAATAAAAACTGTCACGTGTTTATCCGATATTAAAGAAAAGCAATTTAACTGGAAATCAAGGGAAGCCAACTCAAAAATGTGCCCAGTAATCTGGCTTATTTCAGTGCCACAAGCCCCAAGTTTCAATCACACAAAGACATCTGATATGAAATCGAGTGGCCGCCACACCAATCACAACACAACTCATGAAAGATCAATTTTCAAATCTCAGATTCTCACTCACGATTATGTAAAGGTAAACCGCACGCATGCCAGCCAATCAGAATGAAAAGCTGGGCAAAGGGAAGGGAAACAGCAGGTAAAAATATTCCGAGAGCATCAAGGGCCACGACCCCCAGCCCCAAGGAGCCAAAAAGACCTGCTGTCTGAAGAGGGAGAGCTTGTCATCCATGGGATCGTTCCTCATCATTCTCTTCTCAATCAGCTGGTTGATTTGCGAGTTTACTTCCTGAATCTAGACAAGAATGAGACTGAAATCAAAAAAGGAAACGTCAACCTTTCCCGGAGATTAAATGAACAGACCCAGCTGGGCGATCCGTGACACACTGACCCCATCCTAACATTTATATGCCACACAGAGCCACCCACACAGCCCGTGGTAAGACGACGGGGCTGGATCCACAGACAAGTAACCTGACACTTTGTCGGATGATAAATGACATTCATGAGCGGAAATTAAAAGGAACAGGCATCCCGTCGACCGATGAATAAAACAGGTGACACCAGTGCAACTTCCAAACATTTTAGTCACATTACAGGGCAGAAGTTTGTAGGTTTAACCTTCAAGCTGAACTTAGTTGCTGCTCTGGATTATGCGATAAATTGATGGCACTTACTCATCCATCCTAATAATGCATTCGTTTTAAATTCAAATATATTTCCCTGGGAATTGCGTGTGTGCTCCTTAATTACCCAGCACATTTCATTTTACACGCAGTGCTCCGGGACGTCAGAAACCACTTCAGCCTGACCATGTCGCAGAATGTGGGTCTGTCCAATTAAATTCGCCATCACACCACCCATAAATCAGGCTGGCAACAACGACACTCGTTCTGTGGCGTCAGCACTGGCAGAGGTATTTGAGCCAGCTGCGCGGGCAGGGGTCAGTGTCACGTGGGGTGTCCCCCAGAGGCAGGGAGCTGACCTTGTCCTCCAGCACCCCTAGCTCGTCCTGCCCCATGGCTGGCTCCGCCTCCACCTTCTGCAGGTACCGCACCACCTGCCGCTTGCCCTCCATCTCCTTGGGCAGCTTCTCGGACACCATGTAGGTGTTGAACTTGATCTCCTCCTCCAGCTGCTTCACCAGGCCTGACGTGACAAAGGCACGATCAGTCCAGGGGCACATGCAAGCTCGATGGCACAGAGGAGGCATACTGAGGACCGTTACCTAAACCTATCAGGCACGGGTAAACCAGAGACCACCCAGACCCAGAGCATCTGCTAAGTGGCTACGGCAACACCTACACATCCATGGACCTGCAAGGGTCCAAGGTGCCTGTAGGAGGCGCTCATACCACAGGAAGCTGACACGCCCTGGGTGACTGACCCTTTCTTCGGCTATGCTAACAGCCGGCTAAAGATGCAGCTGACGTCAGATTACGAACCATCAGCGAGCTCCAAGACCAGCTGGTGACCGAACCCCACACCAGCAACTCACTCTCTGGCTTGGCATCGGCGGCAGCCTGGCGAAGCTCCTTCAGCTGCATCTGGCACCTCTGCAGCCTCTGCTCTGCGTGGAACAGCTGCATGCGGACCAATCACATCACACCAGATTACACATGGACCAATCAAAGCACGGTGGGTTTAGATTCGAGCCAATCGCAGCTCATCGGACTGAGCACACAGCCCAGTCGTGGCATGCAGGATTGTGCAGATCTCCATGACTCTTTTTACTTGGAAGATATGTGCATGTAAATCAGCACGTCCGACTTTTTTAAACACCCACTATCGTTTACTCCCCTGTTAATGTGCACCTCTTAGGTTCCGATTTACAATAAGGTCCACCCATTTTCTAACTGCTGATCCAGCTCAAGAGAAGACCTGGAGCCCATGCCAGGCAGCTTGGGCACAAGGCTGGGGTATACTCTGGATTAGAGGCCAGTGCATTACAGGGTGCACACAATCATGCACTATGGGGAATTTAGAAGCACCAATTATCCTAATGTACATCTTAGAGCTGTGAGAGGAAACCTGCTCAACATGGAGAGAGCAGGCAGACTCCACACACAGTACAGGTGGAATTCGAACCCCTAACCCTGGAGGTGTGACCACTGAGTCACCATGCTGCCTGATTCAAAAAGAATGCTTAAATAGAGACATGAAACAAACTGGCATAACAAAGCATCAATCAATGAATCAAAACCCTAATACTCCTTAAAAGACTCAGTAGATGCTTCATCCTGTGCCTCTGTAGTGCTTAATTATCTATTTTACTGAAAAATAAACCTGAAGGCTTCACTCTGAGCTCGCCTGCTATTAGCCTGCAATAAGATTTATTTATTTATTATTATTTTCCATTGCGTGGGTCTTTGACTGGCAAACAGGCAGTTGTGTTAACTGATATTTATAGATCAAATAAAAATCTAGCTTTGTGGTGAATCAAAAGGAAGTGACTTCAGTAAGCGGGCATCCGCCGCTTTGATGAAGCTGTAAATATGCTGTGAAACACAGCACTGGGACACAGGAAAACCAACAAGGGTTAACTATAAACGCAAGCTGTCTACCTTAGGGGGCATACCTGGTTCTTCTGTTCCTGCTTCTGGTTGGCAAGGGACTCCTCTCTCTCCTTCTCAATCCGCAGCTGTCTCACAAGCTCAAGCATTCGTCCGTGACTGGACACCGACTCCACCTAGTGGCCAGAGGGAGCACTGTCAGAAGGCTACGGTGCACCCTCCCAGCCAAGATCGAGTTTCCCCAGATCCTTTCTTAAGGAACTGCCGGGAATACGACTCCGTCCTTGGCATCCCAAGATCTCGCCAGATGCACTAAACCATCACTTCATTAAAGTACTGCTGCTTCTTGAAAGTTGTTAAGACCCTTGGCCTGTCAAACACATTGCTTCACCTCGTAAATGTAAGGAAGCCTTTAGGACATCTCAAGGATTCTGTTTTCATTCCACACCCAACGCTGGGGTGGGGTGGGGTGGGCTGGCATTCTAGCGGCATGGCTGCCAACTGTTCAAGGGGCTCACCCTTTTCTTCAACCGTTCCACCCGTTTAATCAGCTGCTCCTTCTCCTCCTCCATTACCCCGATGTCCTGTAGACAGGGACACACAGCAGCTATCTTCAGATGGTTCTCGTGAATCTTGACAAACAAGACTGGACAAAACGCAGGACTATTTATGCCCAAATTTAATTGCAATTACACTGGTGATGTGTTACAACAATATTTTAAAAACTACTAATATCTTGTAAAAAATAATGCTAATGATAAAAACCAAATCAAATGTATAAAAGATTTATTAAATTGTGATCTTCTGATAGAACCGTTTCTAGTTACCATGTACATTGTTTATGGTCCTTTAATTAGATGTTCTGAACTACTGGAGCTTTACAGATTTTTATGCCACTTAAAATGCAGATGAAAGCTTTGATGTTTTTGATGAAACAAAGCTAAATCCAAGTTGTGAGAAGCGACGATCACATCAGTTACTGAGAAACAGCAGTTCCTGAGTCTGTATTCACGATGCGGACACTTAGTAGGATCATTCCTGCTGTTACAGCTGTCATGCTACCCACACAAGGTAACACATCAACGCTGTAATGCAACAAAAGTCTAACGTAGCCTGCAATGCTTCCCTATCTTCTGACTCACCCGGCGGATCTCAGCGGTGGAGAAGCCTGAGCTCCTCAGGTGTTCACACTCCTTGTGGTAGTTCTTGAAACTCTCTACCAGTTCTTCATACTTGGGAGGAAGAGACCAGCGAATCGGCATTAAAGGACGGACAGCGCAGCCCTTTATGCATGACCAACAAGAAAGGAGAACTCCAAGGGGTAGAATTTTTTATTTATCTGTTGGCTGCCATCAAACAAAACCTTGTTAGGACAAAAATGAGATCCCCTCCCCTAGTTTTCATTCAGACTAATGAATGAGTTCAGCTCTGAAATCACCAAGCTTAAACTCCTTTATATGGCTGAATATTTATACGAAAGCATTTCGGTTTAATAACTCTTCAAAGGTACAACTGCAAAACCTTCCTGGGACTGGGTAATAGGTGACAGTCATGGGCCAAAGACACTCATACAGCGTGACTGTATTTGTAATGTGTGATTTGTAGACAAGCCTTGCTACTCCCTATACTGGTTAGAAAATCTTGCGTACATCTTACAGTAATCTGAAAGACTTTGCTGCATTTCATTATACAAAACAAGTGGTTGACTGACTTAGAATAAAAACACGAAGAACGTGCTTTGGTGTGTTTTTAAAAAGGAAATGGTGCACATCTGGGAATGATCAACATAACCGTACATTCTCACTCCACGAAACCTTAAACCCAGCTTTTCAATAACGGTGAAGAGAAAGTGCTCATTGGAGCCAAAGTCTGAGGCTTGGAATCTTCCCGGGTAGACCGACAGAGGACACTGATAAGGTCAGGCGTGGAGCTTTAACCCCTATGTCAACAGCTACAAATCCGAGACTCATTTTAATGAACAAAGTTTGCTAATTTGTATGGCATACAATGCACCAAACCAGAGGATTACAGTTACCAGACAGTAAATGACACAGGTAACTGTAATCAGCTGGCTGAATAGTGTGTATAATAACTGCTATACAATCTTTTTCATATTTCACAAAGACCGGTGCTGTTTTCAGTGCGGTATGTTTAAATAACCCAAAATGAAGACATTTGGGGGAAGATCCCTGATGATGGGAAATGAGACAATATGAGAAGGATATGAGAAAAGAAGATGGATGGATGGATCCTACTTGCAGGTGGCATCACCACCTTGAGTAACAAATTCACACAAGTCAGTGCAAACCCACCTGGTGGTAGGTGTCAGCAATGACATCATCCTGCATGAATTCGGCAGGCACCTCCAGCTTCACCAGGAACCGCGCGAGGTACGCCCTCTTCTTCAGCTCCGGGATCCTCATTAGCAACCACTGAAGGACAGGGTGGACTACAGGCTTGCTACCTGTCACCAGGCCCTGCCGAAAACTACTCCTGTAGCAGAAGGACCAAAGAGAAAGGGGAACCAGGTTTATCTGCTTACTGAGAGTATCAGGTGGGACAGGACGTCAGTGTATCAACACCCTGTAATTTACTGGTGTAATGTAGAGTGAAATGGGGTCGTGTGTGACAGGTTTCTTCACTAACATCTTGGCTCGGTCTGACTCACGCGTCAGTAGAAGTCCCGGGCGGTCTGTACTTCAGCGTCCCCAGCAGGGTGAACATCCGTTTGGCCATCTGCTCTGGCATCTCCTCTCGGATGTCGACAGCTTGCTGCAACGGGACATCTCAGCATCAGACACTACCACATCCCAACACGGCGAAGGGTGACCATCCCTGGGGCGGCCATGCGGGGGAACCTTGGGGTCGATCTCAGCTAGCACGTCGTTGAGGGTCTGCAGGAGCTGCATCGGCTCCAAGGAGTCGAAGGTGATGAGGTTGAAGCTCTTCTTGAACGGCTCCTTGTTCAGCTGCTCCACTATGAACTTGATCTGCTCGCTCATTTTGCACTGAAATTAAAAAAGATGTTGGGACATTCGCATGGCAGATAAGCGCACATTCCCAGCAAACAGGGAACCTTCCCACAACCTCCAATAACGTTCTCATTACGTTCCTGTAACGTTCCCTGTTTCCTGGGTTGTGCACAGCACATCCTTTCTGCGCTTCTCAACAGATTAGTAATAAATACTGACTTCTAACTGTTGTTCATATGATTTTACACTTTATTTGTATAGCTTAAATCTACATGTTTCGTTAACTAGCTTTTGAAACCGCGTACTTACAGCTAATTTCCACATTTTACGCACATTGCTAAATAAACAGACGCTACTGGCAGCAGACTTAGTCATGCTTTAAACTGAGTGTTCATGACGAATATCTTCACATACATTTGTTAATAACGCAGGTTTGTTGTCCTCTATTATTATTATACGTTTGCAACTGTGAAACCAAGCTAGCTAGCTAGCTAACTCTCATTAAAAAGCAATACTATTATATAAACCGGGCGCTGGACGGATAGCAAATTGAGGCATATTCGATTACTTAAGTCTTTTTGAATATTTTTCAAACCAGAGAGCTAAATTAAAGGAGAATCGAGGCTATGCCGCCGTCTTTCTTCCTTCTGGAAACAACAGATAGGGTCAATCGGTTGCTAACAGGAAGAACCGCTAAAACTTCCCGTGGTTTCCGGGTAGTAACCCTTTAAAGACCGGCAACCGACACGGTGTGTGTGTGTGTGTGTGTGTGTGTGTGTGTGTGTGTGTGTGTGTGTGTGTGTGTGTGTGTGTGTGTGTGTGTGTGTTTGTTTGTTTGTTTGTTTGTTTGTTTGTTTGTTTGTTTGTTTTTGTTTTTGTTTTTGTTTGTAAACACTTTCGATCAGGATGGAATAAGGCCTGGTTCCACCTCTGAAATGAGAGAACTACATGCGAGCTGCACCAGCACCCAGCATGGAGCTTGTAAAGGGCCGTCCACAGCACATTGTGGTGTAGAGATGATGAACTGAACAGGCATATTACAGCTGCGCAGTTACGTGGAGTCTTTCACTCGCTGCAGCCAATGACTACATGTATGACTCTGATCTAACCACAGTGTATATTTTCTTAAAGGCGACTTCATTAATAAGGAAATGTGCTCCTTAGGTGATTCTACGCGGCTCAATGGGTCGTGCTGTGGAACACCTCCAAGGCTGCCTCAACACGACTTTGGTGGTGGTTAATGCGTGACTTGACTGTATTGTGAAAGATTCCCATCCTCTGTAAACTAGTATCAATATGATCAGATGTCAAACTTACCTTCACTGAAGACATCTGTTAATTTAACGGTGTGTTCTGTTTTATCACACTCACATTTCAGGATGTATGCATACGTTTTGTGCCAGTGTGAAGGTGTGATTGACTAGAACCCCGTCCTAGATGTCCCCTTTGCCTCCTGAGTCGGGCTCAAGGCTCATCTCCACCCTGTAAGGATAAGGGCTTATGGAAAACGAATGGATGGTTCATTCATTTTAAGTGTGAACTAAGAACATTTTTCTTGCAAGGTGTATACTTCTGTTTATCCCTTACAATATGAGCAGATATTGTTTCAGTAAAATAACTTCTTCAAAGCAAACATATTAAGCTTTGAGATGGATCACTCAAACTTAAATGAACGACAGGTTTAAATAACCATGTTAACTTTAATAAGGGGTTTACCAAGAAAACATTCTGCAGTGACAATTTTGAAACACCAGAGGGCAGCAACCCACGTAATATTTCCTCAGCCACTTATTATGGGGATCCACTGGTAAAGTCAGTGGCAGGAATTAAAAATCGATCACAATTTTTGACAAGGGATAATTAGCTTTTCAAAATACCTCCGCTATATATTCTGCAACCGTAAGGTATTAAATGTTTAACACACGTTTAACGATATACTCTTAAGCCTGCATTCTGCGTAGCAAGAAAAGGTTGCATTTGGACATTTCAGACTATAGCTTGAATTTTACTATGGCTTTCGTGCATAGGCGATAACTTAATAAACTCATTTAAACTGTTAGCCAGTTCCGGCTGGAGAGCAAACCCAATTATTACTGCAGTTATAATCACTGGAAAATGCAAAGGAAATTAAAAAGTGACGCTCTCGAGGTCTGCTGCAATAAAAACTCTGACCAATATAGGATTATAACGTTACGATACAAGGTACTTGTGATGCAATAAAATTAGTTAATATGAAATTAATAAATATTGACTAATTAAGTTGGTATTCATTTGTTCAGTGCTGTTTTACAGGATCTGGGCAGAATCTATCGAAAGCGACACCTGAAGCATATGGGACGTTGCTGCTTAAAATGCTTTGTCTTGCTGTGTCTCTGGTGTTTGTCGAGTGCATTCTTACATTAAATTATACTGCATGTACATACAGTTCCTCTTTACATTATAAAGTACTCCAGAGCTACTAATACACGTTTATTACGGCTATAAGTGCACAGCTAGGAATTTCTAAGCCCAATCGCGTGCATACAACAACCTAACGAAGACCACAGTCAAACGCATGACATTAAGTTGCAATACAGTGTCATTTATAAAATCTTCAACTTTGGACAATCTACCGAGGGAGAGATGAGAGCGCGCTCAATCAAACATATTTTACCATGACTCTCTTAAGAAATCAGAAGTTGGTAGGTGTTGTGCATATCAACTGATATAATGCTCCCCCGAAAACATAAATTTTTTTTTTTTTTTTTTTAAATTATTTTATTTTATCTAACGCCATCGACAGGAGTGACCGGCGTCTCGCGCTGCGCGCACGCGCGCACCAAACCGCAGCGTCACGTCTGCCGGCAGCTCGCGCGAGACGCGCGCGGTCGCCTCGCGGAAGGCGCGGTGACGACCGGACACGCAATGCGGGCTTCTGCTTCGGGGCTCGCGCGGTGCACGCAGCTCGAGCGGGGATCTGCTCGCTTCGCAGAGGCGGTTGTCGGCCGGCCGATAGGCAGCGCCGCTCGCAGTTAGCCGGCAGTTCGACGCCTCCCGTCCGTCTTTCCGACGGTCCACTTCTCCAGACCGCGCGTCTGCGCTCCTTTTCCGAAGTCGGCTCTTTCGAGTCGAGCCGAAGCAGAACTCGAAACTCGCCCGCCGTTGTCTTCTGCAGGAATGTCGCAGAAAGAGAGACCCACTTTCTACCGACAGGAGCTCAACAAAACCATCTGGGAGGTGCCGGAACGCTACCAGAATCTGTCTCCAGTCGGTTCTGGTGCTTACGGATCAGTTTGGTAAAGGCTTTACGTCAGCGTTATATTTCACACCATTGCGAAGTTGTGCTCGTCGCCGTGTGAATTGCAGGCCCCGGTTCCGCACGGTCCAGACAGCAAAAACGGGGCCGCAGGCCCACGACGGCTTGTCGTCGCGATGAGCCTTGCTGGCTGTTCGGTTCTGTTTGGTATCGGTGTTCTCCGAACGGGCCGCTTGAAGCTCAACGTGGTCGCGTTGAAACGTCACGTCGTTCATTCGCTGCCTGGCGCGTGCGGGGTCTGGGCTCCGGGGTCGGGGCTCCGGTGTCATTGCTCCGGTGTCATTGCACCGACACTGACCTTTTGTCTCCTTGCAGACGTGGTCACGCCGTTGCTCGTTGAAGAAGTGAGATTTTTAGGGGCCACCAAGAATGGGGGAGTGGGGGTACGGGTGCTGGGGTGCCGGGGTGGGGGTACGGGTGCCGAAACGGAGGTTGATCTTGAGGCTGTCCTCGTTGCCCTTTAGGGAACAGAATGTTCTGTTCTGTCCAAGAAACTCAAGCGATATCACGCTTATCTGCACAGGAAATGCCTGTTTCATGTAAAGTGAACTAAATGAAATGTCAGGCACTGATCTGTCTTTATAATTCACTCCTTCTCATTACTGATTATGACTAAATTCATCTGTTCTCACATTCAGGTTCTCTTTTTTGATACACTGGGTGCATCTTCTTGCACAGAATTATAAAACCACTTCTCTCCCATGTCCCAAAGCTTTTTAATTAGGTGGGGGGGGGGGGGAATCTTTTCTATTCATCTCGTGTTTTTGGGCTTTGCTCGTAAACTACCCTGTTACTTTGTTGGTGATCTATAAGCGGACATATGTTTATCCCCCCCCGTGCATTTTATTTTCCAACGTAACAAGATATAAGGGCCGATCGTAAAAGGAGCCAGTCCTTATTGTGCATGCTGTAAGACTGCACAATGATGTAACCCCAGTTTGGCCGCAATGAATCATTGCTTCAGATTTAGGTATGAAGCTGACGGGACACCTTGTTTAGTCATGCTCAGACGCCTTCAATGGCAGGTGTTTTATCTACAAAAATTAGGGTTCTTCTTTTCTTTGAATGTGTGGCTGCCTGGAGAGTTTTGCTAAGAATACACAAGCTTGTAAAGACATACGAGATTGAGATTCGAAATGTGAATTGAGCACAGAGTGGCTGGCATCTTGTTAGAGATGATTGATTTGTGGGAAGGTAAACCTCTGTTGTGCATGTGGTCTTTGAACAAGTCCCTCAATAACCCCACCGAGGGAGTCTTTGGTTTGTTTCCTGTTAGGTCAAATTAAGTTGCAAAGACAGCATCATGTATAACTTGGCAGAATCTTGCTCAGTAGTTCTTCAGCAGTGAAGAGGTCAGTGAGTGATCTCTCAACACTGCTGTATTTGATATTTGCTTCCAGGTGTAAGTTTTCGAGGCTGCGATAATTGTCGTGCTTTCTTTCCCAGGCTGGGAAATACCATGACTTGAAACTCGGGGTCCTTGCATGTTCGGAGCAGAGTGGTGGTTTTTTTTTTTAAGCAGTCTCATTCAGAAATCTGTGTGGCAGATCTGGAGATATAAAGCAAAGCGCTGCCACTTGCTCCGCGAGTCAAGCAGATGTTATAAATATTGCTGTGGGGAAACCGTGCTGATAATTGGTACAGTGAGTTCAGGGCCGTAGTGGACCACAGAGGCATGCGGTTTACTGTGTCAGCCCTGCTTGACTCTGATTATAAGGGTCAGTGTCATTCAGGGAACTGTGGGGGGGGGATAGTCTCGTGCTCCAACTGAGTCAGGGATGAGGCCTCAGCCGTCGTCACTTGCGAAGCATTTTTTGTCACATATTTGCCCACTGCAGCACGCGGGTGCAGGTGGCCGTGTCTGCACAGCCTCTGGGAACCATCAGACGAGGCTCCCAAGCCAGCTCCCATCTATTTGAGAGCGCGGTTGGACGTGGCTGCTGGTCTCAGAGCCGTCATTGTGTTAATGATTCTCCCGCTCATTTTCTTTCTCGATTAAACCTCAAGCGGCAAAGCAAATACAAGGGACGGAGGGCTCTGGATTACAGTGCTAGGCAACCTGGTTAGCTGGGTCGTCTGTCGGAGCCTCTGCGGCACTTGCGTGCGACGCCGTCTGATTGGATCACATTTCCAGGCTTTGCCTCTTTACGTGCGTCGGCCCTCCGAAGCTGAGTGACCGGGAGAAGCTTCATTTTCTACGGGAGGTCGAGTACGGACAGTCGCATCACACCTTCTGCTGTGTGACGTGCCGTTTGGTGCGGAGGCCTGGTTATCTGTGGTGTTTGGGTCACACGATAGTGAGCCAGGAGTGGCGACGGAGTCCCGGCGTCCTGTGGCTTCCGTTTCCCACATGGCGTCTCACGACGGACTCTCGCCGTGCTCCGGCTGTGCGCTTGCCCGCTTGTGAGCCCTGTGCTTTCCCCATGTGACGGCATCTCGCCGGCTTTGCGAAGATGCGCCGGCCGCCTCCTGCCACGGGTGCGGGAATTCCCGGGCTCCTCTTCCTGTCGTCTGCTTTCTTTCTGCTGTAGTTGTGGGAACGCCATTTGAGCCGTGGGTGGGGCTCTGCTGGCAAGCTTGTTTATACTGTGAAGTTCTGTCTCCGTCCTGCTCTTCTTTGTAATGGTCATGTCTGACAGTCGAACCAAAGATGGGGGAAGCTGCCCTTTGTGTTCCCCCCCCGAAGTGCATTTCCAGAACGTTAGCAAGCATGAAGTACCATTGTACTTTTTTGGTCCTGGAGGGGTGTGTGGTTTTCCCCCACAAGTCTGTGGCCCTTTTCTGCTGGTGACATTACTGGCTGGAAGCCTGTGTTGGCTTTTTCTGAGATTGCAAGCAGGCATTGCCATTTATTCTGTTGAGGTGTAAATCAGCGTTTTCTTCTTATTGTTATAAATCATGTTGCCAGGCACTTATAAGCTTTCGTGAGTTAAGTCATGGGGTTTTGCCTGACATGAGCAGGCCTGCCAAAGTGCAGCAGGTTCCCTAATGGAAATGAATTTCTGATCTGCTGCTTACCGATCCACAGTGACCGCTCTCATATCAGCTGGCTAACGCGTTTCTGTTTTGTTTGGGATGTGTCTAGCTTTTCCCTGTTATTCCAGAGAACCCAGACATGTTGAGGGGGAAAATCAGAATATCTTTATTGTCATTGTAACGAGTACAACAAAATTAAAATGAATTAAAATGAAATCCCATCGCTGTGCTCATCTGAATATCAGTGGTACCAAGTGAATTCGGGAAAACAGGATAGTGATTCTTCTGTCTGAATGCACTTGGCAATATTGGTCCCTGTCTGCCTGCAGCATTTTGGAGGGAATTTCCGTACTTCAACTTTTGAAGCTAAATAATTTTGGATTTAAATTCCATTTAGTTTGTTTTGGCATAGAGCAGTTGTCTTGTTTTTTATTTTCCATCTTTTGTCTTTTTATTCATTCATGTGAACTCGGAATGTGTGGCCGCATTTTCTGTCTTTCCTTGTAACCTCTTAACCTCAGTATATAGTGTCGGTGACTTTACAAAATGAACCAAGCCTTTCTTGATAAATAAGATGGTTTCAAAAGTGTCACTCCATGTGAATTATCAAATTTCCATTTGGGGTAGGGTTTCATATCTGGGTGGCTTGATTTCATTTGCTTTATAATGGGACTGTGTGCCCTAAAGAGGGTTTAGAAATGCATTCTTTACGGGACTTTTCTGACCATGAGCAGGGGCACCTGGCTGTGCCACTCTGACCCAGACTGTGCCTTTTCTGTTAGATGAAGGTTAGAACCGAGCTGGCCCTTGGGCTGGCCAGATTGACGGTTCCACAGGACACCTGCCAGAATCCTGCTGCATGATTCAAGGCACAGTAATCTGGCTCTGAATGTCCTGTACGTGTCCCAGCAGGTGCTGCACTGCAGTGCATTTACGAGACCGGGAGTACTCTGTCTTTCAGTTTATGCTGTCACCTGCCCTGTTGAGCTGGAGTGGCTGAAGGTGGGGTTTGAGAAGCTGAGGGCTGCTTGATATGGTCCAGTCTGAGAAGACTTCAGCCATTCATGGTCTGTGAAGCTGTAGGCACGGGGAAGCTGGTATCCATGTTAACCCCTGAGTATGGTGGGTCCCCTCACTTGCTCAAGCAGAGGAACACCATACAGGCATTATGGAGTCGGTGGAGATTTGGAACCCCTGCTGGACTTTTGGGATCTAGAGCTACTCTTATTCTGGTTCAGATGCCAGTGGCGACAGGTAAATCAAAAGCCGGAGGCCCTGCCGTTCTGCCAAGCGGCTGCCCTCCGTGTTTACTGGCAAGCGCCGTGTATGTTCCTTTCTCGGCTCTCTGGGAAGGTCATGTGACATGCAGGTGCTCTTTCTCACCCTGCCCGATAGTAGCACATCTTTACAGCTGTTGTTAGTTGCTCCGAACTGATGATTATTTCCACAGGTTTTGAATGCATTTTTATACATAAAAACAAAATGCCTGAACTTTTTAGCTTTCCTAAAATGACTTTATTTTCTGCTACACCCATTCTGTTCTTCCTGTAGTATGGTGTTGTGTAACGCCCTAGATTCCCAAGTTCTCCTCTCCCATTGTGTTGAGTGTGGGATGGCTCACCTCCCAAATCCCCAACGAAAACTGTAGTCACTTGGTTTCATTATGTGGTAACATGCTCCTGGTCTGGAGTGACGTTCGACCCCAGTTGCCTGGAATGTCATTGAAGGATTTCTACGCTGTCCCTGTGTGAGGCTAGCCTCTGACCCCCCCCACATTCCCTTGAACATGCACTGTGATCTGTAAGTCGTTCTTTAGTGGGCTTTCCAGGGGAACTTCTCTGGGCAGTTAGGTGAGGAGCTCTGGATTCCTAAGAATTCATTTGCTAAGCAAAAGCTTTTGCCTGTTCCTACATGCCCCGTCTGCATTGTTTACTCCGGTTGTGGAAAATGTTAGGATTTCTCACAAAGTCAGGTTGGGACATTTTGCAGTACCTCCGCAGGACAGGATGACCCATAACTACCCCCCCATTTTTCTCACTATTGTTTTTTTTTTTCCTCTTTTCCTCCCCCTTTTCTCCAGCTCTTCTTATGATGTGAAGACAGGCCTGAAGATCGCGGTGAAGAAGCTGTCCCGCCCCTTTCAGTCCGTCATTCACGCCAAGCGAACCTATCGGGAGCTGCGGCTGCTCAAGCACATGAAGCATGAAAACGTGAGTTGTGCCTCTGCTGGTCCCAGGCATGAAGTTGTCATGCGTCTGTGGTTTCCCTTCAGCCAATCGAACCCTGGTGTTTGCTGCCCTCTAGGTGGTACTACACCCTCTAGTGGTGCATGAAAGAAATGTTCCACCTACGATGCCCGTTGAATTTGCTTAAGGATGCTTATGGTAGCTTTATTTTGAAAGAAAGGTGCAGTGGTAAAATGAGGTAGCCATTTTTGTGTTTGCTGGGAATGTAAAGGGCCCCACTGCTATGCATCTTGTGCCACTGGATTGCTTGCACATCACATTGCTTTAGCCAAACAACGTGGATAACGTTTGTTTAATTATGAAAATGGACTTTGGCACTATGATGTGAAATCGTTCATTTAATTTAGATCTGTGGGAGCTTGTGGGCCCAGGATTGATAACCTGCTGGCCATCAATTTCCCATTGGGGGTTATTAGTGTCTGTCTGTCTAGTCTTTAGTGTGAACCTCAGCCAGGCTGTCAATGCAGATCCCCCTTAAATCCGTTCAGTCCATCTGATGTGGTGAGGGGATGGTTCCTGTATCTCCTGTGCAATTTCCTCCTTTGGGAGAAGTTCCTCATCTCAGTTCCCCACCACCGTCGGACAAGGACACATGTCACCACGTTACAAAACGCGTGGAAGTGTTGTCTGCATGCTGAACTGGACACTAAATTTGGAAGATCAGTTTGAGCCCCCCCGTCGTAGCCACACCTTATCTTTTACATATCAAATGGACCTGCAGGTGGCATTAAGGAGGTTAACTCAGTCAGATGGTGCTTGGGTAGAGACTTCAGGCTGTATAATTACCCCCCTTCCAGTTTACATGATGCTTTGCCTGTGTGGGAGTTTTCAATGTGAGACGACATTTCCTGGGGAAGCTGTTAAATGGTAGCCTAGAACCAAACAGAGGCCATTTAAGGGGGAAAACGAGAACCTGGGTAATTTAGTAAGATGTATTTATGGAAACATTATTAGTTTTTGTTTGCTAGACATTTTTTTTTTTCCCCCCAGAGCAGTTCATGTCGATCTCCCACTATGCTGGTTGTGTTCCTGGGGTTTGAACCGGCAGCTTTCCCATGCACTTTGAGGGATGTGGGAAAATGTGGGTGGTGTTTTTTGTCCTTGGTTTTCATCTCTAGGGAACGCGATTCTCATGCAGCCCTGCACGTGAGCGCACTTGCAGTTCTGTTCGTATGGTTTGGGTGTTTAGGCAGCACTGTGATTCTCCTTGTTGGCCCGGTTGCTCACTGTGAAAACGGTATGAAGTGACTGACCTTGGTGCATTCGTTAACGAACGTCTGGTTTTCCATATGTGCGACCGCCGTCTTTAGCATCGGTTTGCTCTGTTCAGTCATCCATTGGTCATTTTGCCACTGCTCCTCTCTAATCTGAGCCGCGCATGGCGCGGCGCTCCGGTCTGACAGAGCAGACTTTAACGCACGTTGATGTCACGTCTGTGTCTTACAGGTCATCGGACTGCTGGATGTCTTCACGCCCGCCGACAGCCTGGAGGACTTCAATGATGTGTGAGTAAACGGCCGCACTCTCCGTGTGAAAGCGGGAGCGAGGCGAAGGTCAGGCGGGCTGGAGTGATGACTCACATCGTGGGACCCGCAGATCTGTACTGAGCGCACTCAAACAAAACTGCTGTGCAGAATTCGTCGTTTTTAGACGTGTTCATGCCGTTGTGGGTCACGTTGTTCTCCATCAGGTACTGTGGTCTCCTCCCACGACACGGTTGTCTGTAAATTCACGTGTGCCTTTCTGGGACGAGTTCCTGGTGCCCCTGTGCTCCCGCATGAGCTGAACAATAATGGGATGTATGTGAACACGTGACTGGAGTCGGAGCAAATCCTGTGTGCTTCCAGTTTCCATGGCAACCGCAACACTCCTGTCTTTTCGTGTTCAAACCGGGCAAAGACTCGCAGCAGCCTACAGGTGCCGGGGGAGGGGGAGGCTCTTTGTGGATGGTACGAAGTGGGGCTGCTTTTTGTTATCGCGGACTGGGACCGTGCTAGCTGTGTGCGTGGATCTTCCCTCCTACCGTGGCGGAATGAGGGTCCAGACGTGGATGAAGAGGAGGGAGACCAAGGGAGCAGGAGCAACATGGTTGATGTACAGGGAGGCCCCTCCAACTCATGCGTGTGCACCCACACACAAAGACCTTGTTCTTTTTACACACATGCACCGATCCACCTGCAGTAATTTGAGGCTTCCGGCCTTCATGTCCACTTGAAGCTCAGTGCTCTAGGGGTTCTTAGAATAGTTGCAAATTTGACAGAGGTTTAAGAAGAAGCTTTATTTACAAGCTGTCACTGTAGAGGCTAATTACACAAATGTAATCTCTCCCTTCACCCCAATAAAGTGCCCCTCGCCCACTCTGCTCTGTCACCTCTACCTGCACCCCTTTAAAATGCCTCCCCCTCCTTTCAGTAATCTCTTTTACCTCAGTAATCTCTTTTACCTCGGTAAAATGCCCCTCCATCAAAATGTAATGCTGGAATCTGCCTCCTTTGGTTGATTGGCAGGTACCTCGTCACTCACCTGATGGGGGCTGACCTAAACAACATCGTCAAGTGTCAAAAGCTGACGGACGACCACGTGCAGTTTCTCATCTACCAGATCCTGCGGGGTTTGAAGGTGTGAGATCTGGTGGGACCCGCGGGGCAGCCCATGCGGCCTTGTTTGCAGCGTTGTTCTTTAACCTGATTGCTCTGCCCTTCTCCTTTCCAGTACATCCACTCAGCAGACATCATTCACAGAGTAAGTTGACCGCTTAATTGCGGATGTATGGGTGTGCGGTTGCTTTCCTCTGTGTGTACAGGCTTCCTCACCTTTGCTAGGTGTAGCTGGGTCAGTGTCCACACCTCTGCCACTTTGAAGAGGGGAACCTTGTATTTATAGTGTCAGTGTGTCTGTGATGAGGCTCTCAGAGGATGGCTGGGCTATGAACATGTTTCTCTGTCACCTTCCAGGACCTTAAGCCCAGCAACCTGGCTGTGAACGAAGACTGTGAGCTCAAGGTGAATGTATTCTCTGTCTTCATCTTCACCCTTGCACCATGGGGCTTTTTTCATGGGAACCCCCATGTCAAACGAGGCACCTCCTGACTCCGTTGCAGATCCTCGACTTCGGGTTGGCGAGACACACGGATGACGAGATGACGGGCTATGTGGCGACGCGGTGGTACCGCGCCCCGGAGATCATGCTCAACTGGATGCACTACAATATGACAGGTGGAGAGCAGTGGCTTCAGAGGCCCTCTGGGGAAGGCAGGGTCCTGCCCTCGTTATAATGCTTTCTGATCATAATTAACCTTATGAAAGCCATCTCTGTACAAATGGTGGCAGGGGATGCTGTTGTACCCTTGGTCAGAGAAGTGTTTTGCCATTGGAATCCTTCATCTGTAAACTTCTGCGTAAATGTCATTCAGGATCATGTCGTAACGTAATGGCTCTGTTTTCCTCTCCCCGTGACAGTGGATATTTGGTCTGTGGGCTGCATCATGGCCGAGCTCCTCACCGGTCGGACCCTCTTCCCCGGAACGGACCGTATCCTTTCTCATGCTGCATGCTTCCTAGATCCACACATCAATGCCACAGGCCCACCCCACTGGTGGTCCTTGAATGCGGGGTGTGTACTGTAATGCATCTTGCGACGTCCAAGGCTGGAATGGGGCAGATATGAGGTCGTTTGAGCTGCTTTTTTTTTAACACCGGTGTTTGTATATCCAGAGATTTTTAAAATCCTTTTTAAACGATCAAATGTAAAAAGTCAGTATTTATTGCATTGTTCCTACAGTGGGCAAATAACATGATCCCAGCGTAAATGGTTAATTATATTTTTGAGCATTAAAAATGAGATTGAGATTATATTGGAAGTATTCCATCTAAGCAGTTAGAACTGGTTTAATTCATATTGCTGTCCCACGTCTGTTCTCATTTCAGTGGGGCTTTAAGCCCATCAGCCTGAAAGCTCATTCATACTTTACTTATCCATCCTCCGTCACGGTCCACGCACAGTTGAGCACCTCTGCACTGGTACTGCGTTTGTGTCCGTCCATTCACGATCGGCAGTGATGGTATTCCACCAGGCCAGCAGAGGGCACCTGTTCTTTTTGCGGAATGAATGAAACTAAGAAAGTGCAACCTTTTTTGTACACCAGAATGCATCCTTGGCCTCCTCCAAAGTCGAGCCATAAATGTTTGGATACCTCTGCATCTTTGCACAACAGCTCGTCGAATGATTAAAATACTCCCCTTGTCAACTCCTTCATTGATATACGGCCTTTTAAATTTGCTGCCATCTCCTGGAAATTGCCAGCGTTTCACTAATTTATACTTGGCTACAAAATCTGGCCTGCATGCACACCTTGTGCACGGACACCCCGTTGTGCTTGGACACTTCCAATGATGAAATTCACATCGCTCACACTGTCCGTGGTCTGTAACGGAGCGTGGAAAAGTGAAGTATGAATGGGCTTTAAGTGACTAAGGTTGGGTGCTCTAAGGGTTTTGCTCGTTAGAGGGGGCAAAATTACACGGGCCAGTTAAGTGGCCTGCTCACTCATGTCATGATATGGGCGTGTACTTCACAGCTTGAGACCTTCAGGGACCTGACCTCAGCACATGGTGTAAGCTTGTGGGGGCGGGGAGGGTCTGTTACACGCCATCCTTGAGTGACCACTGCCTTCAGAGCCATGGGATAGAGCCTCCCGCGTCCCTTACTAATGACTCCTTACTGACTAACTCCTCCCACAGTCCCGAGGTCAGATAATGCTGTTTGTCATCTTAGACGTGCTTCTGTACTAACAAGTGCTCTTTGTTTTTGCTGAGGTTTTATGGACCAAGGATTTTGAAATGGTCTATTCTTTGGTTTAATTTCAGATCCTTTGTGCAGTGACTGAGTTTAGGGCTCATAATGCAGGCTCTTGTTTTTCAGGAAGCTGTGCAGGACCCAGGCGGAAGCACTCGGACGCTTCCCTGCTTTTGGCTATCGTGGGCCGGTTCGTGTTGCCCGGCTGGGCTAGCCTGCATATCGTTTCCTCTGGCGATGAGCCAGTCGATGAATTGTCCCATCTCTTTCCAAGTACAGGCGTCACTGAAGCTGCCTCATGTCCCGTATCTCTTCCAGAGCTGACGGGCAGCTTTATCCTGAGTCGAACCTGGGTCTCCTGCCTTTCTGATAAGTAGATATCGTGATTGCTCAGTGGTTTGGCTGTAGTGCTTACCCGTGCTCCACCTTATTAACCCCCCAGCCCTGGCTGTGTTTTAGCGTGTCCTGAAATGTCTTCCATCACCACCGAGCTCTCTTGCCGAGTTGTTTGTGGATGTCTTCATATGTGTGCATGCTTCCAAGAGAGACTGGAAGATGTTTTTAGGGACTTTGTTTTTAAAATTTATTTTGTGCACTAGCATGCTTTCAGGAAGGGCTAGGTGTTTTTAAGTGATCTTTGTTCTGTTGCATTGTTCTGTTTTTTGTATTCAGCATGGCTTCATCTTTGTACCATTCAAGACGTTCATCGGTATGCCCCTCACTCCCCTTTCTGTTTGCCAACTCCGGTTTCCATGCCCAGGGGGTAGCCCCATTCCTGGTCCCGCCCCCTCATCAGTGCCCCTCCCATGCATTTTCCTTCATGTTCTCCTGATAGATATTGATCAGTTGAAGCTCATTATGCAGCTCGTCGGAACCCCCGGGCCTGAGCTGTTGATGAAAATATCTTCAGAGTCTGTGAGTTCAGTTTTGCCTCATTTGTGTGTTTTGTTTTGTTCCACCGTCCCTGGTTCTCCAAAGATCCAGTGACTTGCTGCCAGTGCCTGCTTGCTGCCTGCCTTTTGTCCCTGCTTGGTTAGTGTGCTGTGCTTCTACTTCTTGCCCCCCCTCCCGCATGGAACTTCTGATCCCGCTATGACGAGTGAGTTTGACGTGAAAGATGAAGGTCGGGGTGACAGCCCGTAATCGGGAAGTGCGGGAGTGGAAGTAACGTTTTCATGATGGTGGATCAGTTGGGGCCTGAACTCTTGCAAGGTGAAAGATTGGGATTGGTCAGCAAGGGGTTACTCATGGTCTCCTGTGCTGGTGCTAATTAACCAAGGTGTTGAGCTGCTTTGATCATTTGGGGATTTTGACGCAATGGCTTTGGTTCCATGCTAATGAGTCTCTCTGAGGACTGTTTTTTTTTTTTTTTATCATTCTACTTGTATGTCCTGCTCAACATCAAAATTCGCATATTAATGCTATGTTGTCCCCATGTTGGAATCTGTGGTTCAAAATGTGGCAGGTCTTTACGTCTTCAGGGTAGTAGCTGTTAGGATGCACTGGTCTACTGCCTTGGGCAGCTGCATGTTTAACTTGTGCATTGTGACCCCTTGACCTGGGCCCCAAAGATATAAACCAGCTCCAACAGATAATGCGGCTGACGGGAACGCCGCCGGCCTCGCTAATAAGCAGGATGCCCAGCCACGAGGTGAGGAGGACCCTGTCGATATCGCCACGGGGATCGGGCGTCACTATGTCAACCGCTGATGCCCCAAGGTCTTACCCTGCCTGGCAGTGGCCCCTAACAGCCCGCTCTTGTGTTCAGAGTGGACGTTTGCTTACAGTGTCGGGTGACAGCCTTCCTGGTTTATGTCCAGTTGGACACACTGGACTAAGAAGTGAACAGTATGGCACTTTATGAAAGTTAGTGTGTTAGTCTGTCTTTGTGGTAACGTGCCCTCTTCAGATGTAGTTGAGCTTCATGATTATTTCCAGTGGCCTCAGAGTACGCTAGGATCCTTCCTGCTGGCTCCAGTGTACGTTCTGTTTCAGCTGCATCACAGGCTGATGACCATTACAGAAGCAGTAATGCAGTAGTACATCAACAGGGAGCCCTGCTCGGATTGGATAGCTCTGCTTGATCCTGCGGTGACTTGTGGAGGTCTAGTTGTTTTGAGACCTCAGCCGAAGACCTCCATTATCTCTCCTCTCATTCTCGCTCTGGCCGCGACCTCAGCCAAAGACCTCCATTATCTCTTCCCTCGTTCTCGCTCTGCTTTGTACCAGCTTCATCAAAGCTTTCTTGAAGCTCCTCACCTCACTGCTGCCTTGCTCTGAAGCAGTGGCTCAGCTTCCTGGCTCTCAGCCCTGCTGTCTCAAAGCCTGGGATTTGCTTACTCCCCTGGGGACATGGCACAGTATGGAGGATGGGGAGTTTCCAGCCTGGACATAAGATGCCAGCAGACTCAACAGTCTCTCTGAACAGCCTCCGCTGAGCAGAAAGGTTGAGTCGATTACGTTAAGAAAAGCCTCCGTGTAAATGAACCACTCTGACACGACACTTTCACAGCTATTATAGACTGTCTCTAGTCACGGTGGTAGCCCCCAAGTTTCCTTGCCCTCCCCGGGTGTGCCGGTATCTATTCCAGCTCCTCAGTTATTCACAGGGCTTCCTGTATCACTTGTGAACTCAGAACTTATGCCAATCCTTCTGTCCCGGCATTCTCATTCTGAAGGGCATTGTTTAAAACATTCGTTCAGGTTTCGTTCTAATCGGAGTCCTGTGTAACTTGTGTTGGATGTTCGCAGAAGCTAGACTCAGATTGGGTTTAAACTGGTGCACAATATGGGCAGTTGGGTGAATCACGGTCAGTGTGTTTGCTAATGGGCCTTTTGTTAGAAAGCCTGCCAAGCGACTTTTCTTACATGATCGATTCGTTTACTAAGCTTTTTTTTGTACTTTTTAATAGGCCAGAAATTACATCAACTCTCTTCCTCATATGCCCAAGAGGAATTTTGCCGACGTGTTCATTGGGGCTAACCCTCAGGGTAAGAGCTCATGTGGATTTGAGTAGATTTGGTCTTGCATGGTCCTGGAGTGCTGTTGAGCCTTTGAAGCCCCCATGTTATTTTTATACTCTTTAAAGCCAGTCTTGATGAATGTTCTGTGCGTCCTCAGCCGTGGACCTGCTAGAGAAGATGCTGGTCTTGGACACGGACAAGCGGATCACTGCGGCGGAGGCTCTGGCCCATCCGTATTTTGCCCAGTACCACGATCCGGAAGACGAGCCTGACGCGGAACCCTACGACCAGAGCTTTGAGAGTCGCGAGCTGGAAATCGAGGAATGGAAACGTAAGTGAATGCGGGAGACCTTGCTTGGCCAGCCATAGATAGGGGGCCGTGAAGACATGAGCCTGCCTGCAGCCATTCTGAATGGTGCTGACTGCCGCTGTCAAGTCTGAAGAGCGGGGAGTCAGCTCTTCAGTTGGATTGGTATTAGAAGCTTTGTGCTTCAGACTTGACTCCGTTGCAGATCTTACTGCATGTTTTGGCTGCTTTCACTGAGCATGTGGTGATGGAACTTCTAGAAATTCATTGGGAAGCCTGATGTGGTTGGACGTTCAATTCAAGTTCGGTTGCAGTTTCTCTTGAATGGGGAAAAACTGCAGCATTTTTAGCAAGGGAGGCTGGTTTAAATGGGGAGGGTCAGTAATTGGAACCAGCGCCAATAAAATAGGTTATAATTGCCTGAGCTGTCTGGGGTTATAATTGCTCAGGTATTATCCATTAGAACAGTACTCCTGCATTTAGCCCTTATTGACTGATGTTGGGGTTGAAGCTAGCGAATGAAATGTTAGATGTCAAGTCTACAGACCTGAATGAAGAAAATGAAGTGGTTTGAGGAGATGCTTTTGAAACTCATCATAGTCCCCACGTTGACACAATTGACAGCTTGTTTCCACGGGGGGGTGGCTCTGCTCTAAATGGTCTGCTCTGACGTCCAAACACTGAGCTTGGTGATTCTGAAACTCATGTTTTGAAGTTCTTAGAGGTTTTCCAGCATCAAAAAGCTCTGAAGAAATGGAGACAACCTTACATGCTGTGGTATTAAGTCTTGGCATTTATATTCCCATTTTATTTCCAATGCCAACAGGGCTGACCTATGAAGAGGTGGTGAGCTTCACGCCACCACCATTCGACGAGGACGAGATGGAGGCATGAGGCCCAGGGGTGTGGACTGTTGCATTCTTCGAAGTCCCACCCCTAGCCCATTCCTCCACACCCAGCCAGTGGCAGAGGACCTGTTCCTCATTGGACCTTTTAGGGGTGACTCATCCAAGTGCCTGTCGTCATCCATTGTCTCTTCCCCATGGATTCACGGGGCAGCGGCAGTTCTTTTCACTACTTCTACTTTTTGCTCAAGAGCAAAACGTTCCTGGCGATCTCAAGACAATGGCTGATGTGATTTAATGGATACTGGAAGCCATCACAATACCTTCATTACATTGTCATAAGAGTTGTAACATTTTCTGAAATCTGTTAAGAGTAGGCCAACACCATGTGATTCCGACCATATTTGATATGGAAAGATGTTTGTCAGACCTGTGATGTCATTACGTGGTGTTTGTGACAATGTTATTTGGGCATTACGTTGATGGCTTCAAACTGTTAACTCCATGCTTCATAGCGTATTTACGTCTTTTAAAATGTGGTTTTGAATCACCATTTTCACTGCCAGAAACAGTTAAATATTAGTGTTCATTTTACAGACCCATGGGTGTTTGCTCCAAATGATTAAGGAATGCGTTTCTAAAGATTCTCTGAGGGAGGTTTGACTAACATGGTGCTCTGTCATTTCTGTCCACAGTTTTGAGGATTTGAACGGTCCTCTGGTGGTGAAAACAGGGTCATTCTCACAATCGTAAAACATGCCTTGGAATCCAAATTGATACTCTGCTTATCTGGTCATAAGCCATAAATATTCAAGGTACATGTAAAACTTGTCAATTCTTAGGCTGTATTGGTGGTAGCAGTTGGGTAGGTAAATTTTTTTTTTTTTTTTTTTTTTTTTTTTTTTTTTTTTTTTTTTTTTATTTTTTTTTTTTTTTTTTTTTTTTTTTTTT
>JAACJT020023038.1:13624-26817 GCA_009936485.2 Gymnarchus niloticus | reverse complement strand
GTGATCTGAGACTGCAGGATTTAGAGGGAGGATAGATACATACTCCACAGGGATACTGTGACTGAGTATTAAGTCTAGAGTGTGGTTACCTGAGTGAGTAGGGCCTATTACATTCTGGACAACATCAACAGATTCAAGCAAAGAGCCAAAGGCCATATTTGACTGGGTCTCTTAGCCCTCTGATGTTGACAATTAAAATATTAACATCAGCCATGGATAAGTGTACAAAAATCCTATAACAAGCAAAACACCAACAATAAAATCCTAAAATATTAAACACTTAAAACATTTAAAAACCACCTGCTGAAATTGCCCCCTTTTCCCCTCCCCACTTAGCACCATGAGCTCCCCCAGAACTACAGTATGTCTTCCAAGGAGGGTCCATCTCAGTCCACAAGGGCGCTATATGACTCCTCCATCATGCAGCAGCTCCAGAGCATATCTTCTGACTTTCGGGAGTGAAAAGATCTTCTGTCACTGTCAGTAGAGGCATCAGCTGGTTGGGCCGCCACATTGGGGGTACCTTCCATTTGCTCCCCCTCCCTTCTTTTCTTCTGTCTTCTGTCCTTGTCCTTTTTCTTCCATTTTTGTTATGCTGGCCAGCTCTGGCAGGTATTGCTCCTTCGGAGAAGCTGGTGGTAGTGGTGGTTTCCATCCCCCCTGCCATCTGAACGAAATTGAGCTAAAAGGCGGCAGAGCCAATTCCACACACCCAGCTCAGCTAGCTGGTCACGGACTTACGGATGATCAGGAGAAACCTCTCCATACTGCTGCAGGAACTGGCTGCAGGAACCGGCAGACAGCCTCAGTGGCAACAGGAGGATTAAAAATGTGGACTGTGACCATCCTCTTGTTTGTGTTCTACAATGAGATGATCTCCTAATTCTTTAAGAGGATGATCAGCCTCTGCCTTACTACACTCCAGAGCCCTTTGATAGGTTTCTTCTGATGAGAAAGTCACGTCAGAAAACCTCTGGGGATTGTTGCGCTGGACATATATGTTATCCTTCAGCTTGAACCCCAGCAAGCCAAAGGTAAACTGTCGGATAAAGGGGACTCGCTCATGAAACAAGACGTCCCTATCTGGGTTCCTCCAGCAGAACCGGACTGAGTGGTGAAGACCACTGCCACTGTCTTATGCAGCCCCTCTGGAAGCAGTGGCAGAGGTAGAGTGGTGCTGCAGTGTCTCTGTGTCCCGTGGCCTTATGGAAGTAGCTGGCCTGGCTGCCGGGGTCAGCGAAGACATTCCTGTCCTGGGCTCCTGCTTTCTTGATGTCATCTTCATCCCTGGAGCAGGAGAGAAGTCTGCCATCTGTAGGCCGTCAACCAGAAGTCCAAAAACAAAGCCGTGCTAAAAAGCCTAAAACTATGATAAAAGACTAAAACCAAGAATAAATAAAACATAGTAAAAGCAGATAAAATCCTAAAAACCCTAAAAAGGAGACGCTAATCTCCCCGTGTCAGTGGCGGTCAAGCCACTTACTGGTCACGTATTAGAAAGTGCAAGGTACCCTCTACAACTAAAAGAATGCACCAAAAAAAAAACCCAGGAAAGGTGTGATGGGGCCATTGTACAACCTGGGGGTTAGATTTGCTAGCCCGCACACACATAAACATGGTAACATTAAAGCACAGTCCAGACAATAACACACGGTACACTACAACACTACAATATGCAACAATACACAATGCTATTTACGCTATCTACAGTTGGCACTGTACCTCGGATTCCCTCCATTTCAGTATCAGCACCACAATATACAGCGCCGCTGGCAGAACCAGCAGGTGATCAAAGTACCGCATGGTGCCAAATGTAAAACCCTTGTAAATAGCGTCTAGATGACAATTAATATGGGTTGCAAATAGCATGTAGCTTCTAGTGTCGTGTTGTCATGTACTGTATCAGTGTTGTACTCGTGCGTCTGAGAACGTAATGTCACCGTGACTGAGTGTGTGAGCAGCTAGCAAACTAGCCCCATGTTGTACAGTGGAAGCTTGTTGATGGTATTGTGGTATTGGTGTGGTGGTAAACACTCCATTTGTGTTGTATTGGTCTCTGTTTATAAAAGTGCACCACGGCATATAGCATTGCTACTATGTATATAATCCACATTGTAATCTGGATAAATCAGTTAAGACTGTAACATTTTTTTTTTTAAATTTTTTTATTAACCAACAGGAATGGAAAAACAGACATGATACCATAAGTTCCAACAGTCAGGGGGCAAGAAGATAAAAATAAAAAATACAACAAAAATTCAAAACACTGTTAGAGGTATAGAAATAAATATAGCATCACACAAATTGTACAGATGTTTATACATCTTTCTCATGTCTTTTTTTAAGGGTCATTGAGATGATCTTCATGCAACAGACCAAATAATTATAGGGAAAAAAAAGGAAAACAATAATTATAATTGAGACACAGCTTCATCATTAAGGACTTACATTTCTAATAAACATTAATAAACCTGGAGAAATTATTCCAGACATAATTGAAAGGATTTCAGCATGGACTGGGAAGTTACAATGCAACATGAATTCTTGATAATTGTGTGAGGGTGTGTTTTTGTGTATATTGTTAAGAAGATCTATCATGGTTGGAGTACTGCTATGAACGTAACATTTTGTGATAATGGCTTTGAGTTCTTCTCCACTTCATCAATAGACTGTGTATTCCTCCATTACTCTCCTTCTCAAACACTGTGGACCATAATGAAGAGTGTTAACTCCACAGTGGGCTGATGAAATGTGAACGCCGTTAATAGCAGGACAAAGGTTGGTTTCCTCTATGAAAATGTTTCTCCTGCAGGTTTTTTGAAAACTTCACACGTTTTGGTTATATTTTTTGACTTAATATGTTTTTTTTTTTTTCTCTCTGCAGGTGTTTGGTAGCTCACTGTGAACGCCCACAAAGCACACAGGCACTTCAGTGATAAGAACAGAAAGGTGACATGTGAGGAGAATCTTTATTCTAGTTGCCCAAAGAGATTTTACTACTGGCCAGTGATGTCTAAGCAGGAGATATCTGGGTTGACTGATGGTAAGTCGAGCTGATGTAGGGGACAAAGGGCTTGAGTAGACAAGACTGACTTCTGACTATGGAGTTTGAATAATTTTGAATATTTTGAAGTCTTGGAATCAGTTATCCTCTGGTAAAAGTGACCAGGCCTAGCACAACAACAAGGAAAATGGTACATGCATACACACCTCATATGGAGTAGAGATGTTTCAGGATTGAGCTGCCAGTCCTCTTTTCCTCTATGACAGTGGTTCTCAGCCTTCTGAGAGTCAAGAGAGCAGACAGAAATCATACACAGGTTAAACTGATCAATAATTCGACCGCTCAGCACGGGGAGAAAACACACAATACCTTACAACTAGTTGCTGAGTTGGGAGGCACTTGTAGTCCCTGTTAATGAGCCGCAGGTGTTCAGTACTTGGGGGAGGGGGATTGATGACGAGCTGGGTGTGGCTGGCTTACTGTAAGCCTGAATTATGCTGCAGAATTTCTGCTTTGATGGAATTCTTTTCTGAGAATTTTGACTGACTGAATGGTTCCGTTTAGTAACAGGGAGGCGATAAAAAATCTGGGACACCCAGGAAATACACATGTAATCAGGGCTACCACCTGGTTGACTATGCCAGCTAAGTATAAAATTAAACTGGCAATAGCCTTAATTAAAAAATCAGAGTGACACTTACTTGATTCTAAACTTGCATTGTCTCTAGGCAGACAATGTTATGCTGGAAAGTTTCCTAGGGTCTTCTCGTTGTCCTTCTGTCTGAGGCAGGATAATGGGAGACACGACTAAGAGCCAAGACATATTTCACTCTGTAAGTGAGCAGATCCAGATGAACTTTGCCACATAAAGTGGAGGGTTAGTGTGCTTCTAGCTTCTTCAGGGAGGTGGTAGGGGAAGGGTCACTGCTGTTAAAGGGAACGAGAGCTGTAAGAGTGTAGAATTGCTCTGAACTTTCAGGATTCGATTGCAAAAAAATGATGATGTAAATATCAGTGTTTACTCTACAAAGGTGTGTTTGACAAAGGTGTGTGTGTGTCTATGGCCAGCAGTTGTCAGCTTCATGAAGAAGCTGGAGCTGGCCTATCTGGGGTTCACCATCCCCAGAGGGCAGAGGCTCGCCGTTAACATTGACCTTCGTCTCTGACCTGAGAACAAGCAGCCAATGCAAACCCAATGCTCATTGGGAACCTGACCTGACATACTGAGACAGATGGTGTGATGCCTCAGTCTAGTTCCAGGGGGCCCAGGAGCCATCTCCACCTACTGCAAGCTAATCGAAGTGAATCCCTTAGCGTCCATCCATCGGGCCCACACGCTGACCAGAACGCTAACATGGACACCAGCATGTATGTTTCCCTGCACGTCCCTGCCTTTGTGTTTGGCTTATATTTTTACTGTATGGAAGGCTGGCAGACAGTGTTCAACTGGGGCTTGGTCTTTGTCCAGCAGACGGGAGTCTATGTCCTCTCAGTTGGAGAGGGATGGAGAGATGTAGACTGCTGGTCCCTTGTCATTCTACAAGGAAAAACCTGGGAGTAGGTGGAGCTGGTACAGGGTTCCCCTGCATGCACTCGAAACCTGAAGGTGATGTTAAGAATTACTATACGGTAGTGGATGGTAGGAATCTGTCATCTTGGAGTACAAGAATACTCTGACTACAGAAGATCTTGGCTAGGTCAATAGAAACTGTCATGGCTGTAGAATTACTCTGTTACAGTACAGGAACCTTTTGAACAAGGTTGTGAAATATTTGTTGTTTTTATTTTCTGTTCATGTGTTGTATGTCCTCTGATTAAAAAGTCCAGAGTGTTGTATTGTCATGTGCCATTAGAGGGTGCTGCTTCTGACAGAACTTAGAGAACCAGCCAGTAGGCCTCTGATGTTGACTTGTCCCATGCTATTCGGCAAGGTCATGAGAAGATTTAGGTGGACACAATAACTAATGATGTTGCTCTCTCTCCTATAGGCCGAGCAGCTTATGGGTTGTAGATTAAGGTGTGTCAGGCCCTTCTCAGCTTCAGGGTAAGCCCACAGCCATTGGGCCTATTATTTTTCTGGGTGTAGAAGTCCAAGGCCAGACAGTTATATTATTATGAAGTGGTGTATTTAATCTCACACTTTAAATGATGCTCTGCATTAGATCCAGTGGGCATTGAGTATTTGTAATTCTAATACTATCAAGTCCTCATTCCTGTTGATGACTTACTGTATCTGAGATCATTGTTTAATTGTGTGGGCAGCTTTGATTGGTGATTGTGTGTGTGTGTTTTACATATCTGCTCAAATCAGAGACACAGACTCAGTTAAAGCACTGATGGACAGAAGGAGCCAAGTTAAACATAGTTTCAGACCTGTCAGGCCAGCTTCAATGCTGGCATTACTGGGTTTTGTAAGGCCAGAGAGTAACTGGAACAGGATGAGGTTATCTATCTGTCTCTCTGTCCCTTTTTACACAGTGCAGAAAAGTAGGGAATTATACTTTTTGGATGTTAGAATATTACCAAGTGTTACTGTGACTGCCATTTTCAGTTGCCATTCGGTTGTTTCACTGTGATAACTATAAGTCTGCTGAAGATGCTATGTTAGCCTGCTGCTGCTGTTAGAAATAGAAATTCAATTTAGCATTAAAATTAGCAGTTAAGGAAGTGGGCTGGAATGACACAGGTTATTCATCCCATGAGATTGTATTCTTCAGTTAGACTTTTAAGCCGAATTGCTCCAATAAAATGTTCAGCTGTTGAAATAATTACAATGTTGTAAGTATCAGCAGCATTGAGGGGGCATGGAGGCTCACTGGACAGCACTGTTGTCCCACACCTCCAGGGCTGAGGGTTCATATCCCACTTCTGCTCTGTGTGTACGGAATCTGCATGTTCTTGAGGGTTTTCTCTGGGTACTCCTGTTCCTTCCCACCATCGAAAGATATAGTTAGGCAAACTGTGGCCTCTAAATTGTCCATAGCAAATGATTGCGTGTGTTTGTCAGTGCTTGTGTGTATCTGCCCAGTGATGGACTGGCATCCATTCAGGGTGTACTCCAGCCTTATGTCCTATGCTGCCTGGGACAGGCTCCAGGTCCCAACACGACCCTGATCTGGATAAGCAGTTAGAAGATAGATGGACTAGCCACATTCCATGTTTCCCGGCCCTTACTGCGAATAAACATGCCTCAGAAGAAGAGGAGGTCTTCTGTCAGTGCTACTGTTGGATTGCCAAGGTGGGCTGGATAAATGGCTGACCCTACACTCTAACCCCTCATTCTCAGCGGTGTGTCCATGCGTCCCATTGAGAACATATACGATATGTGAAAACTACATTCCAATGTACTTGAACAAATGGTAAATAAAACTATCTTCAAAGATCAACCAGCAACATGGAACAGAAGGAGATCATTAGGACTCTATACACACTGAGCAGTGAGTGAGAGTCAAACCCACAACCTGTTACACCTTGAGCTCCGTGTTACCTCACCCCCAGGTATCATTATTTTAATTTCAGCTGGTAATGTGACCATGTCCTAAATGAACTAACAAAAAGCCAACGTGTATACATAAAGTCTAAAGTCCCCCCCCCCATCAATTTTGCAAGGTAAATTGTATATTTTTTCCTTTGGTCCTTGTGTCTGTATGTTGCAGTGCTGGGAGAACATTTATCTTATACGAATGTATAATGTATGTGGATCCTATGTCAATTAAGCCCACTTGAACTTGACGATATCTAACTAAAACCTTCTCTCTTATACTGACGTGCGTGGTAGACATCTACCACTTTAAGATCTTTTCATTGTCACATGATTGCAATAACTGCGGACACTAATGGTTACACAATATACTTTATTGCACAAGTTTGGACACAGGATACGTTTTTAGTTTTCACTATGGAGCCAAAGTGTAGCCAGTGAGGATGACAGAAATGTACAGTTAAAAAAAACAAAAACAGCAAATTAAATCAGAGAGCATCCCTATTGTCTATCTGTTATTTGCTTCATAGCTGTTGGATTTACAGTATTTAAACTCAAAGCCTAGAATGTGTCTCCATACTTATCCATGTCCTCAAGAGGCTGCTGTTGGATGAATAAATAATTCAGGGAGGGACTTTCCTTGGAGACAAGAAATGGCACCAGGTGAGTCCAGGGTTATGACCGACAGCGGCTCACTATGTTGGCCTTGTTGCGAATGTCAGCCAGGATATCCTGAACCTGGTTGTCCAACCCGTTCAGCACCGAGGCTTTCTGCAGGAGCTGGTCTGTGGCCTCCTGGAGGGATGCTTCTCGGGCTGGTCGGAAGAACAGGAAAGGAAGTGGAGAACAGCCATTTTTGTCAGTAAAGGGTAGGCCTTAAACCTGCTGATTTCTCAGAACAACAACCAATCACAAAGCACGATGTCTACCATGCTACCAGCATTAACATACCAGCTAGTGTCTTCATCATGCCTCTTGTCTCCTCGATGAGGGTGGAGGCTTCTTCTTGTAGTCGCCTCACACCCTCCTTAGAGACCCCATCTGCACTTCCCCCACCTGCCTCCATTGCTTTCTGCTTCAGTAGCTTCAGCTGGTGCTCCAGGGCCTGTACGCCCTATTCTCACACATACACATACCAGGGAGAAATGGTTAATTTACAAAGGTCTGATCACTTTCAATACCTCTTTAAATAATAATCATTACTTTATTCATCCCTGTGGGGAAATTTGTAGTTTTCACAATTTCCCATCTTGCCCTCCAAGTTAAAAGTTGAGGCTTAACACACAAGTGTCAGGCAGCATCCAGCACCCCCAGAGCAATTCAGGTTAAGGGCCTTACTCAAGAGCCCAACAGTAATATGGACACTTTTGCCAGCTGTGAGATGTGAACCTGTGACTTTTTGATCACAGGCACACACACCTAACCACAGAACCACATCACCACCCCAACAGGCTTTCCAAGGATAGAAATCCACAGCTCTTTCATCCTGGGACCAACACAGAAAGCTCTAGCCCACCCCTCTTGTTTCTGATTGGCTTACCATTGCAGCAGCCATAGCGTCTTGTTGAGCAGCCTGGGCCTGATCTTCTGCCTGATTGGCTAGCTGTGCACCACTCTGCACCAAGGTCTTAAGTCCATTCAGTTGTGGCCGAATGGACCTCACCATACCCTCCACTTCCCTCACTGACACCAGGGCAGGGCCCAGCTCCGCATTAGCCTGCCGATTTAAAGGACAAAGATTCATCATCCCAGGCAGTTTTAAGAAAGCAGAATATTTAGAATCAGCCAGTACATCAGATTTCTCATAAATGTGTAAATGCATTAAATTTTAGCGTTAATAAATAGAAAATAATAGGAGGGGTGGGTCATGTCAGTTACTAATTGCATCAACATGAAGATTTACTACCTTCGCAATATTCTTTTTGGCTTGGTCCAACTCATCTACGCTGTCCTGGATCTTGGTCTCCAGGTTCTTCATCAGGCCCTCGGTGTTGGACAAGTTGCTCAAAAAGCTGTCCACCTTACCGCGTACCTCCAGGGCATCGTCCCTGCCATAATCACAGTGCCATGTTTAGGTAACGCTGAAGCACGTCCACAAACACTGCTACAAAATGTGCCATTTGCTTTGATCACACCTACTAAGAGGGCGACCGCCTTGCGCCAATACCTGGCCATTTGTGCCTCCATCAGCAGCCTGCGGGCCTTATCCAGCTGTGGGGCGGTGCTGGTCAGGATACTGGAGCTATCTGGCAAACTGGCTGCAAGGCGCTGTATTTCCTCCACCTTTCGCTTCAGGGAAGCCAGGCTGAGGGGCAGCTTAGTGTTCAGGACACCCTCACTGATGGCCTGGATGACAGCTGGGTCGGCAGTTGGGTCTGGAACAGTGTATTGGGAGAATCAAATATTCTGTGACACATGTCGGCACATGCAGACACAAAACACGCGAGCACATGCACCCACATTCTTATCTCACAAGTGCGTTGAAATGGTTAGTAGTAGATGTAGTAAGTTAATGGGAAATGATGTTTGACACAAAAGGTTACGATAACTATTAGTGTAGAATTGCTATTCAAAGTATTGAACATACTATGGTAAATCATTAAGCAAAATGAATCAGTATCATATTTTATGATCAGATTAGAATGCCAGTATCATATTGTTTATTGTCAGATTAGAATGTCACTTTCTACATCACTTCCTGTATGATCACTTTCTAATTATGAGTGTGCGGGAAATGCACCTGTGAGGAAGCCCTTCAGCCTTTTGATAAAATTTCGAGTGCTGCTCATATCTGCCTCTAAGGTGTCTCGGGCTTGTTTGATCTGAGTCGCTAGATCATCAGCTGTCAGCCTGACTTGATTGGCTGAATCCTGTGTTTTTTGGATCTGGCGAAAAAAGAGCAAATTATAACATTCTTCTTAACAGGTGCCCTTTTCAGACAAATGGTATACCATCAACAAAAATCAAACAAGGTCAGATGATCAAATTGAACAAGGATCTTCTGCTCTGTGTCAGGATTGGATGGGAATCTGCCTTAAAATACCCATGATGCAGTTTACCCCTGTGGTGGTATGCTGTGATATATCCAACAGAATGTGCTGTGCTGTATACCTGTTCCGCAATCTGTGTTATTTTGCCATTGAAGTTCTTCAACCTAGCTTTAACCTCTTCAGCACCAGCCAAGGCCTTGTTCCCTAGTGGCAAAGCCCCAATACATTCCTTGCCCTCAACACAGGAAGCAGTATCGGGACACAGCTGTCCATCACACTGCTGAGGTGTGCAGGGGGTGGATCGAGTGCTGCCACACACCTGCAAAAGCATAACCAATGCTTAACTAGGCAGCCATATTGTCTCAGACAAAGAGTTTTTAAAAAATTAGGTCAGGTCTTCACAATTTTTAGGAGTTGGGTGAGCATTATTTTTCAAGGTTCACAAATTCTTCAGGATCATGAGTTATGTTCATTCAGGTTAGTTGATAGTATAGGATCTCAGACTTTGGTAATGTGATCCATATGGATCGTAAGACTTTCCTCTATCTGTTGTTTTCCCAGATGTGGTTCAGCCTCACCATCTTAGCTATAGGTGTGAGGTTGGGCCCAGAGGTCAGATCTCGCTCCAGTCCCTCCAGGTTTCTGGTGTTGCTCAGCTGGACCTGGTCAGCCAGATTCAGTGCATTACCACGGGTCACAGCAGCCTGATTCAGCAGTTCCTGGGTGGCCTCTGCCTTCCTCATGGCCTCTTTTGAGTCCTGATAGGCTAACTGTATGACAGAAAAGGCTCCTATGGGAGACAGGAAAGGACATTAGTATGTAGGGATGGTGGGAACTCAGTCCTTTTTCAGACCCCTCCCCCTGACACTTTCTGCTGAGACGCTCTGGAAGAAGGCTGTCACCCCAATAACATGCGGGGCTTAACATGAAAAATTGGATGTCAATCAGCCTATGTAATTAGTACTGAAGAGCATATCATCTCAACACTACTAGTTAAGTCATTCCAAACTCCATCACCCTTCCTGCCTATTTTGTCCTTATGCTCATGACTCAGTACTAAACGTTTAAACTAGCAGGAGCTGCATTTATAGAGCTTGAGATTCAACAAACTTCAGTTTCCCTCAATGCTGGCCATAGAATGCAGAATGACCCTGAGCCAGCACAAGCACACATGCACACACCTGGAACTGGATGCATATGTAAGGGCAGAGGTGGGGAGTCTCACCTCTGTAGTTGTGGGTGCTGCCTCCATTCAGGACGTTCTCTTTGCTGTTGTATTCCCACTTTATAGACTGTAGGGTGGTGCTAAGGTCTCCAAGTTTGTAGGCTAATGCCTGGCCTTTGTCCGTGGGGAAGGCACCTGGATCCAGGCTGTTTGCCAGGTCCCTGCAGGATGGGTCAATGTAGGGAGGTTGGCACTAGGCATGGCTGTCATATATCCAATCGATGGACCTTCATCTCTGTTACACTGGTTAATAGACACTTTTACAGACATTAAAGTATAACATCAGACCCCTTCCCCAGATTTTACAGACTCCTTATGTCAGAACAGCTGCCATAGGTTACTGAGATGTGTCATTATGCAGATGTAAAGTGATATGAGTCATTTCTCAGCCAATCAACTGCCAGATTAACACTTCTTCAACAATCTATTCTGGTATTCTTTCACGATTTGGAGTACATTTTCGGGCCAATCTACTTTCCAGCTGTTCTTTGCTGTAGCTCTGTTGGTACATTGAGAAGGTAGAGTGCACTCCAGTGAAGTGCCAGACAGCCCCAACTCACCGCAGATGGCGTAGTTCTGTCAGGGCCTCGCTGGTGCGCCTAGCTGATTCCAGTGGGAGCTGCAGGGAGTTCTGGATCTGACTGAGGGACTTCTCCATGCCCTCGATGCGGAGGCTCAGGTCCAGAAGACCAGTGCTGGGCAGGCTGGAGCTCCGTGATGAAAGCCCCTCCAGGGTCCGGTTCAGGTTCTGCAGTGCTTGGTCCAAGCTGAAGAAGCAAGAGGGGCAGACTGGGCAGGTAGGGAAGCGGCTGCAGTGCCCACGGGCACAGGTGTCACAGCGAGGCCCCACCACTCCTGGGTGACAAATGCAGGCCCCTGTTTGCTTGTCGCAGTCCGCTGTGCCACTTTGCTCACAGTTGCAGGCTGTGAGACACAAGAGGGCAGTGATGAGTTAGGAAAATTACAGTTGTGCTACTTCATGTCAGAGATATTGGCAGCTGTTCCTAAATTTCCTCATCCATTAACATCTTAATGCTAATCAGTCCATATCCTAAATAGATGGCCCAGGTGGACACGTGCCTCGGCAGCCTGTCTGTAGGTCCCCATAGGTGTTATCTGGGCATTCGGAGCAGGTTCGGCCCCCAAAGCCTGGTCGGCACTGGCATTGACCAGTCAGCTAAAAGAACAATGGACAAACTTAGCAATATGGCATACAGTTAGCTGGGCAGAGAACAATTAGGGTTAAGGCATACAGATACATGATGTAAAGTTAGCAATATGGCACACAGGATGTGATGCTACACGTTTAGCTAATTATCATAATTGATGATACATAATGACACTGAAGCACATCACGTTACCAAGAAACAAAAGCACAGATACAATTCACACACATTGCCAGAAACAATGGCATACAGTTCTAGTTAAGACATGGAAAATGCAAAAATAATTAATTTTCTCAGGAAGCATTTTTCTTACAGAAATTTGTTCAGCATGATGTTTACTACAATTGATTTAGCTACTACTGTTTCGGGGAAGAGGATGAGGTCTCCTGTAATCAAACAGTACTAATGGATATGGCAGGTGGGACTGGAGTTTCACCTGGTCGCAAGTTTGACCATATGAGTTGCCTGGGTCACAGCTGCAGGGCTCGCATCCTTGAGGTGAGAGTACGTTCCAGTAGCGGGGGGCACAGCGGTTGCAGTCCGGCCCCTGAACGTTGGGGGCGCAGCGGCAGCGTCCCGTCAGTGGGTCACAGGGACTGTCAGCCTGGGAGCCGCAGGCACACTCTGGACACAAAGACCAAAGGCAAAGGTGAGCAAGAGGAAGCTGGCCAGCTGGGGCTGTGGGATTGGGTTGTCTGTGTGTGGGCACTCACTCCTGCAGCCAAGAGGATCATCTGCACTCAGGCCGTAGTAACCGGCCTTGCAGCGGTCGCACCTTGGTCCCTCCACATTGGCTTTGCAGTGGCAGGCTCCAGTTTCTGGGTGGCACTCTCCTCCACCCTCAGTCCCTGGAGCACTGCACTGGCAACCTGCAGCCAAAACACAACCCTTATGAATATCCGCACCACACAGCATTACCTAAAAAAAAAAAAAAAAAGAAAAACAGCACTTCCTGTCCAAGCCTCACACTGAAAGTGCTTCTGGACCTCACAGGTAATATTCACACTTTGATTTCAATCATTCTGACAGCACATGGAAGAAAATCAGGTGCTATTTAGCAATGCGTTTTTCTGATTGTGGTTTGTATAGTTCCTGTAGTGGACAAAACCAGGCACTGCACAGTGGGAACCACACAAGAAAAACCAGGCATTGTAGAGGGAACTACACAAGAAGAACCAGGCACTGCAAGGAGAGAACCACACAAGAAGAACCAGGCACTGCACAGTGGGAACCACACAAGAAAAACCAAGCATTGTAGAGGGAACTACACAAGAACAACCAGGCACTGCAAAGAGAGAACCACACAAGAAGAACCGGGCACTGCACA
>JAACJT020023038.1:0-13524 GCA_009936485.2 Gymnarchus niloticus | reverse complement strand
GAGGGAACCACACAATAAGAACCAGGTACTGCACAGAGGGAACCACACAAAAAGAACCAGGCACTGCACAGAGGGAACCACACAATAAGAACCAGGTACTGCACAGAGGGAACCACACAAAAAGAACCAGGCACTGCACAGAGGGAATCACACAATAAGAAGCAGACACTGAACAGGAAGAACCAGATACAATACAGGAAGAACTGTACATCCAAGAACCAGACAGTACACAGGGAAACAAATACAGTACCCTATATATTGGAAAATCCTGCCACTGTACAGGAAGCATCAATTCCCATACATAAAAAAAAACCGCTTCCTTAGACTGAATCAGTATCTGCAATAGAAGACCTGTTTTTTCCGAAGTGACCAACTAACAGCATGCACTCACGGAGGCAGGCGTCAGGGCGGTTCATAGTGCTCCTGGGGTTGCGGTAGTATCCGGGGGCACAATGGTCACAGCGGGGGCCAGCAGTATTGTGAAGGCAGTCTTCGCACACTCCACCACTACGCCATCCACTAGCCTCAAAAAGCGCTTGGTCAAACCTGCAGCGATGTGCGTGGTTGTTGCATTCGCAGCCTGCAGGGGAAGTCAGAGATAATAGTGTAATATAAACATCATACATGCTTCAGTTTTCCTGCTAAAGCTCATTAATTTTAGAACCAAAACATAGCCTTAGGCAAAACAAAAATCTGACAGGAGAAACAGTGACTGGCATTTCCTTTTGATTACTTGCTGGGTTTTGAGTGGTGTTTTGGGTTCATAAAACCCTACAGTTGTCTGTATTCTTGGAGGCTGCAGGTAATAGGTGAGGGACCTACGTTTGCAGGCGTGTGTCTGGCTGTCCATGGCTGGCTGCCAAGGTAGGTCATTATAGAGATCGTCACACCGCTCACAGTTCACTCCTGCAGTGTTGTGCTGGCAGTCACAGATTGGGCTGACCTGCATACACACACACACACACACACACACACACACAAACAGGAGAGCACCATTACGTTATAATATCTCTGTCAAAGCCATATAAACTCATCTTACTTTTAAGAATACCTGTGTACCATGGGTAACATGTCAACTGTGAAAAAATTCAGCATCTGTGCAAGACCTTTGTGTGAGAGATCTTTGTCTGATTTCTCCTTGTTAAGGAGGGATCTCTCTTCAAATGTACCTCGTAGTGCTCTTCAGAAATTCCCTATGAATTAGCCTAAATCCCGAATTTCCCTTTAGGGATCAATCTTGTGTGCACACCTCTGTATAACGCTGTGTGACCATGTATATGTATGTGTGCATTTACCTATGACCATACAATGATGTATATGTATGCCATCTCTTCCAGGAACACCTCTATTAACCACTCATCTACTTGGACCTTAGTCATGGATTTTGATTTGAAAATCACTTCTGGTAGTTTGACCTTGCTGTGAAAGATGTTGGTAGCCAGTGCTAACCTGCAGTTGTTGCTGGTCCCTCACTGGATGCTCAGTCAAGCTACACTTATACCTTACTGAGCTCCATAACTGCTGTGTGCTGTGAAGTATCTACCTGGCTATATGTCACTTAGACAAAGTGTCTACTAAGTAAATGAGTGGAAAAGCATGTGTATGGCTACTACCTCCAAAGAGGGCAGCTGGTTGGTGGAGGTGTCTCCGCGGCAGTGATTGGCATGTCCGTGGCAGAAACAGGTGCCCATCACCCGCATCTCCTTTAAGGCATAGAAGAGGCTGGCCGAACGTCCAGTGACACGTGGGATTGGACCCAGCTGGGTGAGGTTCACTCGCAGGTTAGTGAAGCCTGACACCTCTAAGAGAGCAAAGGGGAGGAGCTTTTGACTGGTCAGTTGCCACAGCCTAGAGTAGTGGAGATCAATAAGATGATCCCTTATCCATACTGGGCAGAGAACATGGACCACCTTTAGTGTTACCAAATACAGCAATTCACAAATTCAAGAATGACCTGGCCTACCTTCCACTTTACGGGAGAGCGGGCCACTGATCCCAGAGAGCTGCCTTAGGGGACTGAAGTGGACCTGTCCATAGGAGTGGACAACAGGTTAGAGGTCTGCCTTGCACCCTAAATACTCAGCTCATTGTGTGCATTATGAGGGCATTAAAAAGCATAGTGATTCACAACAAGGAGGCAAAATGTTAAACTACAAAGTAATAATTATTTACCAGATTTAACACCTTTCAGCCAAAGTAAAATTCACTACTTTAAATTAACCCATGCTGACAGATTAATTTCTAATGGAAAACTCAGACTAAATAAATAAACAGCATCGGGTGTTAGCCATTGGAATGGTCCTCTCCATGGCCTTTTAGTAAAGAGCAATGACTCACAGTTTGGTCAAGGTAGGGGTTGGTGGGAAATGGTGGCAGTGTGTAGCAGTAGGTTTCCTGAAGGCTTTGTGGCAGGATGGTTTTCACGGCAGGGAAAGCAGAGCTACAGTCTTCCGCCATGTACAGGGCAGGTTGCCAGGTCTTCCCAAAGTTGGTGGAGCGCTCAATCACCAGGGCGTTTGGCCGGGGACCCTGGAGATACAGCACAGGTGGGGCATTGTTGCCAGATGAGGATCGGGTAATACTACAGATTTAAATTGTTAAACGTAATATCAAGAATTGAACAGTGCTAGAAAACCATATAAATAAAGCTGCCATTATTGTTATTATAAAACACTTGTCTATTGCAGGGTTTTACTGACTTTGAAGCATATTTGAGAAAGCATAGGACAGGGCAAACCCTGGATGGGAAACACACACACACACGCGCACACGCACACACACACACACACACACACACACACACACACACACTATGAGCAATTTAAATTTACCACTTCAACTGCATGTCTTAAGACTATTTCAGGAAATCCACACAATATTGGGAGAACATGAGAAAACTCCACCCACATCGCAGGGGCAATTTATTATTGTTGTTGTTGTTATTGTTATATGTGACTATTGTTTACCTTGAAGTCCAACACCAGTGTGTCCAGCTGAAGCAGCTGTGGCAGGTCTAACTGCAAGGTGACATGGCTCACACCTGGAGGAGACAGACAGGTAAAGGGGAACACAGTTAAATTAAATAAGGCATCATTTTTCCAAACTGGCAATGTCAAGACCTGCCGCAGTTTCCCCCTGTTGGGGATTTAAGGAAAACCACACAAGAGTCTCCATGTGAACTGACATTGACATACAGTATGTATGAGGAGCAAACTCTGAGAAGATGACCTGAAAAACAAAAGGTGCCTCTTCTAGTTGGGGCCTGTCCCACGGTCTCTATGGCAGCTAAATTCAGACACAACAGCTGAGCCCTGAATGGGAGCTTTGTGTCTAACTGACAGTTTTTCCCTCATGCATCCAGGTGTGGTGCCAACATAACTGTGGTACTGATGCCACGTGTCTTGCATTTTAAACTCTCTTCTATTGATATATGAACCAAGACATCAACAGGGTTTATCCAGAAGGACACCTTAAGTTTTCCTCCCTGAATCTGACTCTCCCGAAACAGTTGATTGTGTGTGTGTATGTTTATGTGTATGTGTCTGTGTTTGTGACTGTGTCTGTGTGTGTTTGTAGCAGAGAACCTTAGTGTAACTGTCAGCATTACTGGTTCTTACTGTTCAATTCTATGATGAAAAGAATGCTTATTGACAAAACACATTTATATTGATAGATAGCACATTTATAAACAAAGTAAATACAAAACTTTGGATTAATTTCTATTAAATAATAACATCCTCTGCATTCTGATTCATAGCTAATGAAAACATAAAATAATACTAAGGATTTTACCCACAAATTAGATTGTGGTTTGAGTAAAAATAAAGGCTGTGACCAAACACCATTCTCATTAGGTGAGAACCAGTGAAAAAAGCACTTAACTAGCTTTACCCCTGAAATTTTGCTTGGATCATTAATAAAGGGGCAGAAACTCAGAACAGAGGCAACAAAATTGGTTAAAAAAAAGTGGGGCAACATGCTCGGGATGGGGTGGGAAGATAACAGGTAGGTGGGATGCCCTTGCGGCTGTTGCTTGGACTGACCTTTCTCCGACTGCCACCATCTGCTTGGCCCAGCAGCAGAGAGGACATTCTGGATGGTGTGGGCGGTGGGGCCTGATGGGTTCCGTGAGTCACAAGGGCAGCACTTGACCTTCCACTGGGAGGACAGAAAGGGAAAAATACTTACAGCAAATTACTGAATGAAGGATGGCTCCTTCGACATGTGGGTTTGTGTGTGTGAGTCAGCACAAGACCAAGTGTTACCTTTGACTTGGTAGAACTGCTTTCTGATTTAGGGAGAGCTAAATGGAGATTAAAGGTTTATTCATACTTAATTTTTCTGTGCTCCATCACGGTCCATGCACAGTTGAGTGCACGGACATTTGTGTTCATGCTACATTTGTCAGTATACATATACGTTTGTGGTGGGTGCCGATGATATTTCACCAGACCAGCAGAGGGCACATGGTGTACTTGTGGTCTGAATTAAGCTTTTAAGTTACTTAAAATGAAGCTTAAGCAAAAGTGGAAGCACACAACCACCACACAATAGAAATCGAAAGCCATCTCCTTTTGCTACTGTTTTGTTTTCTTGAGAGACGAATTTTAAATGTGTGGGTACCTCCGCACATCCTCACATAGCTGCTCAAGACAAATACTTTCTTCTACTCCTTCTTTATCGGCATCTGTTCATTTAATTTGGCACTGCCATCTACTGGAAATTCCCAGAAGTGCACTAATCTCTTCCTTGCACATGAGCTGATGACACACAAAATGTCTGCTAGATGCAAAATCTGGGCTGCACGTGCAGAGTCGGCACAGACACCCTTGATGACAAAATATACATCACACACACTGTCCATGGAACATGATGGAACCCAGGAAAGTGAAGTATGAATTAGGCTTAAGAGGCCCAGGGGGTTGTAGCATCATGATGTGAAGCCAGATTGCAGAAATATCAGAAGCTTATTATTATTATTACGATTGATTAGTGGTGAGTAGAGGAGTGTTTTCCTGAGATTTAAGCTCCACCCCTAAACATCCATGCCCTCCCCATGTCTTATAAATACATATACAGTATAATCTGTGCAAAATAAATATAGCTTCAGAATTGTCCACCGCTGCATATTGTGGATCGGCTCCCAGACTGCCTTGCGTCACACACAGGAATCAGTGACCCTGACACTTTGCCAAATGTGGCAGAGAGGGCTCTCCAGGGTCTGGCACTGGGATAAAGGCTCCACAACAGGAGCCTTCCGCACCACCTTCACCGACACTCTGCGATTAATAAGGCGAATGACAAATCAGGATGCCCAGGTAATTACACCCTACCCAACAACCGAATGACCTTTAGTTAGCTTTAATCTGGTATTTTACGTCTCTCTGTGTCTGTAGATTTGTATCTCTCTGCCCTGTTATTTCATGATGAAGTGGGCATTGGCCGCATGGCTTGTGTTGGCATGACAACTGTACCCAGCATACACTCAGACAGGACAGGGGCTATAATTTGGGCCTATTTTCTAACAAGTCCCAACAGTGGCCTTGTGCTTACACTCTGCCAGCATGTATCAGACTGGCTGAAAACAGAGACTCATTCCCTGAAAAATGCTCCAAATATGAGGAGTACTGCTGTTTTACCTTTGAACTAGTTACATCAAATATTTCAGCTAATAAGCTCTGTAAATGTTTAAAATAAAGTTGTAGGCTGATTTAGGTTAAATTCCATTCCTGTTGCCCTGTGCTTCCTGGGAGATGCTCACCTTGTACAGGATAAGCAATTATGTAATTATGAGCAAATGTTCACTAAGCAGTGTTTGCTAAGCAAAATAAACATCTGTGAAAAATGGCTATGTAAAAATAAAATCATTAAAAGAAATAAGCTACAGAAACATTATGATGTTAGTGTAGTTTCAGCAAGTTCCATGTTTCAGTCCCAAACTGTTGGCTACTTTTACAAAAATTTTCCTGACCTTAAGTATCAGACTGTTCAAGATACAGATACAATATCTCTATCTGATTTTTGCCACAGTGTGAGGACAGACTCCCAGCCCTGCAGGGTGAAGTTCACTGGCTACCACAACAGCACAAGTTTGCCTAAGGTCTTCAAAATAAGACTTTCTCTGGGAGACAATTGTCTGACCCACAGCCTCAATAAATTTAAAGGAAGATATAGAAGGACAGATTTAGCCTACTCATGACAGGCCAGCAGTGTTGACATATTATTCAAAGCATGGCTCAAATTTATTAACAATCACTAGTGCTTGCAAGTTTAGAGCTTCTAGGAATTTATTGTACTACAATTCTAAGAATGCCTTCAAAAAACTAATAATTTAATTAAATATGTATTTTCATTTATACATTTCCAACTGGTAACCTGTCCAGAGTGTACCCCAGTGTATCCCATAGGGTCTATGGGAATAGCGTATATACCATAGGGAGCCTATCGAAGTTTCCAGCTTCCTATATTCCCTTGACCCTCTGCTCCCTATGCTCAATATGATATGTTTAGGAAACTTCTGGCAGGGTCTGTTTAGTCACAGTTGGGGACATGGAGACTAATTCAGTCATAACCTTAACCCTGAAAACAGGGGGCCATGAGAAGACATAAAAAAAAAATCACACTAAGGGAAGAAAATGATGATAGAACATAGGACCCTGGGAACAACTGGCAGATGCCATCCTATGTGCTATCCTGATTCTAAACATGCTATGCAAAGTACATTAACACATTCAGTCAAAGCACCCACTCGTGCTGTGCTAAAAGTCCAAATTTCAGGGTCACAGACATCACAGTAAAAGTCAGAGCACCCTCATACCCTACGTTAACATTCAGAGCACCCTCACTCCCTACGTCAACATTCAGAGCACCCCCACACACTACGTTAACATTCAGAGCACCCTCACTCCCTACGTCAACATTCAGAGCACCCCCACACACTACATTAACATTCAGAGCACCTGCCAAACCCTACGTTAACATTCAGAGCACCCCCATGCCCTTGTTTAACATTCTGAGTACCCTCACACCCATCCATTCTGAGCACCCCCACCACTATTTTAACATTCAGAGCACCCCCACACACCATATTAACATTCAGATCACCCCATAAATATTACACTAAGGGCCAGAGTACCCAACCACGTGCTACACTAGCAGCCAGAATACCCTTCATATACTACATGTTTATTTTTCATGCTATGATTTGACTCAAGGCTTCCACAAGAGAAATGGCCATGCTTAATTAAGCTTAATGTAGTGCAAAATCTTGATGGGAGGAAGAGTTTTGGATTGTTCTTTTTCTCCCATTTCGGGTTTTCTTTTCATCTGCTGCATACCCAAGCATTATTAGTTATGACACACTTTAACCTGCGCTTCTGTAATTTGAATCACCACGTTCCAACTTGACGAAACATGTTATAACTGACAAAAACAGCTACCGAAAGACATTACACCAAATGGAATGAGAATCTGAGTCAAGGATTCCTTTCGTACACATTGTTAGTAATAACCTAAAGGGATTGATTTAACAGAAGATGTCACCCTAGTATAAGAAGCAGTCAGGATAAGTGATACTGATTTAACTCACTAACACATTCATCAGGTTATCTACTTTAATTCTGAGTTTGACAAAAAACAATTTTCTTGGTTGGTCTTGACTAAAATCACAAGTGTGATTCCTGCTTTGATGCTGCCAAAAGTAATATCTGTGGTTAATTGTTGTGGTCGTGTTCACTGACACATTCTGCAGTCTAATTCTGACAATTTGGATTCACCAACAGCTTTCATGGAAAGTCAGCTCGAAATATTTCTTTTTAAACATCATTGAGAAATGGATGACTTCTTTCTCAAACTGCTAGCTGCCAAGTGAAACAAAAGGAGAGAGCAAGATTGAAACATCTGACCCTTGGGGGCAGACCCAAGCTGTGTTACCAAGGAGAGAGCCCCTCCTGGCAGCCTGGTTAGTTGGCGCACTTAAGGAAATTGCATTTCTTTGGCCAGAACTTGTACCTGTCTTTGCCAGTTTTTTTCTTTGCAGTAAGAATTGGTTATGCACCTTGAAAAAGATCTCAAAGAACACTCATGCACACACACACACGCACACACATATATATTTTGTGAAAAGAAACAGAGCTTTCTATCATTTGAACCATTGTCTTAATGTTTGAAGTTTCATATCTGGATATCTGATGAAAAACCACAGCAACAGTACTGAAGCTGTTTATTTTGAGCACACAGTCTCTGTCCTGTATGTGCTTAGAATGTACAGGGTGTAACTGCCCTAAAACTCCGTGGGATGACTGCCGAATCTGCTATTGGCATTGACTTTCTTAGATTAAACTTAACAATATCTCAGTGTAAAAATGGAAGTCATTCCAAATTTGTCATCTTCAAAGATATATTCTAAATTGTAAGATGAAAGTTACAAAACAAACAAAAACATTTAATAATAGTATGGAAATATATCAGTACAAATTTTTAAGATGATTAAAACAATAATCAGGCTTAAAGCTTGAGTTTACACCATGAGACTTCAAAAGTCTGTATGTTGTATTTAATTTTTCATCTCAACTGGATCCTTGCAGTAGCAGGACAACAGATTTTCGAGCTGAAACACCTCCAGAGTTTATTCACTCTGACATACAGAGGATTCTAAGTGTTTTTAAGTTACACAGAAGGTCATACCTGCCCTACGAGTGTGCAGAAACTCTCTGGTGCAGTGAGCCCACAGGTAGAAGTGGCTCGGAGATATTTGTCTCGACCCAGAAGGAGGTCCCCTGATGGGGGGTAGCAGGCCCCATGGTGGCAGTCCAGCTGAGCACAGCAGACAGCAGCCAGAGCTGGGGGGGTAAGAAGACCATTAACATTACAGACCAAATCATGCTTATTCACAGCATACACTGTATGTACAGACCCCCCCCCCCAGATAATCCACATTACCTACAGACCCCCACTCTATATTCAGCACCCACATAACCAAGACCTGCCCTTACAACATCTTCATTACTTTAAGACACATACAACCTCACTGTATGCAATTAAAATACCCTCCATTCTCTCCACCCACATCCCAGTAAGAAAAATGTTACACAGTTTTTACAGTATAGTTATGTTATATATATATACACACACTTTTAAAGAAAATATTCACATTAAGAGAAGACACACCTGCTACTGATAGCAGAATCCAAATCTTCATGTGATCCACTTAAACCACCAGCAACTGAAGGTCCCAAAACTTTGGAGAGGATATTCCTGGAGTTGATCTGTAATCAGAGCTCCAAAATTACACACTTGTATGCCAGAGCTAGAGATGAACAAATTCTCAACCCTAAGCAAGACAATGGAGTAATGAACATAGGAGTACAGCACTGTCTACGATCATGGGGAGCTGTGAGAAGCAAACCCAGTATCCTGATAGCTCACCAGCTAGTAGATCTTTGTATCTTCAGACTAGTTTTGTTGCTTCGATAAGTCGGAAGTGAGATTCCCTCAACAGCTGCCCTGTGTTTATAAAGGCGAGCTCACCTGGCCTGCAGTGACACAGTGTGCGTCAGTACTGCGGCAGACAACCACACCCTACCTGTCGGCCAGCCCCACCACCTCACCACTGTGAATCAGTGAATACCATCCACAGTCATCTGGATCGTACCTGGCTGAACCTGAAAAGAGGAAGTACTTTATTGAAGTTAATAAAAACCATCTCTGAAATACCCCCAGATGTTTATAGAACTTCATTGCCAATATCTCACAGGAGTTTAGTGTTGTAAGTGATAAAATGAAAGCTAGGCATTGGACTGTGACCTAAGTTAGATATGTATCTCCGTCCTTTTTTGGCTTGATTTCTGTAAGAGCTGAACAAATTGTATGTTGATTAATATTGTTGGTCCTTTCAGTCTTACCTTTCTAAAAACCTCAGTAATCTTTTCTAGTCAGTGCTGTCTATCTTAATGTGAATGAGAAAGCTTTTAAGTATTTTAAAGAACAGAAATGAACTGTTTATGTGCTCTAAAAATGACTGATGTTGGTATGTGGGGGGGGTAATGCTCTGCCTCAGAAGAACCTGAGCCATAAGTTGTTGGGATTTCAGGCATTTGGCAAGCCACTGTTTGGGAAGTGGTGGGTGGTGTCCATGGTGACCCTGAAAAAAATGAACCTTCCAGGTGCCGAGTCTGGGGTCTTCTTTTCTGCTATTCTGCTTAATGTCTCCCTGGCTGCCAGAGGGTTTGCTCCAGTTTGCTCATGGCTGTCATGTACACCTTTATCTCCATAGAGGCAGGATACAGACAGACCAGAGCATGAGGTCAGAACAAAACCTCCATATAAAAACAACTGACTGTTCGTTAATGGGTACAAAATACAACTAACATGTAGGATAAAAGACAAACAGACTGACAGACAGATACATATATATGTACAGATATGCTGTAAAAATCATATTTAACTAAGGTAAAGGGGTCCATGTTTATTTTACCACTGAGTCACAGACAGCTAATTGCTCATGAAATGGCAAAACCATGCCCCAAGGCTACAGTTATTCATCTGGGCCTTCCCATAGCTATGCTGACTAAATGTAATGTGGAAAAGGTGTGGCTTTATTGACTCACTGTACAGCCTTTCTCTCTTAGGAAACCATGGAGATCTGCAGATTTGTACTTTATATCAGGCTGTATGCAGTACCAAATTCTGTACACGTATGTTTGTGTTTCTGTAATTATAACAACCTTCTAAATGAACCTTTCATATATTTCAAAGAACATCCTACAAGTCATAAATGTATTGATTAGATTCTACAATAAGGATAATGCAGTCTTAGTTTTTACCACAGACATAACATTGCTGACCGCTCAGTCACGTGATAAACTCTTGACTCACATGACCACAGACTGCCCAGTTTTGGGGTGTCACAATTGTCTTATGCTGCTTGTATAATATAACATTATATCATACATTATTACATACATTATATCAATATAACATTTCTTATAATTTCTATAACAAAACAATAGCTTTTCCTAACTTGTGCCTAAATTACGTGAATTTCCATGAGTGCGTTTTTATCTGACTATTCATATGTGATTTTTAAATATCGATCGATCGATCAGTCGCAGGGGGATCTGAAGCCAATGAGCAGTTGGGAGGAAGGCTGGGGGTACACCTCGGAGAGCATGCCAGCTAATTTTTACTCTGCTTTTGTATTATTGTGTCTGTTTATTGTCAATAGCATGTAAAAATTTACGACATGGAGATCGGAAATTTCGTTGCATCAAAGAATGCCGAAAGAAAACAAAACGGAAAAACGAGGGAACATAAATCTACTTTCATAAAGGACAGTTCGTCTTGTACTAACTCTGAGTATAAACAAATGAAAGAAAAATGAGCAGGCCTATATAAACAAGTAACTAAATAACTTAATAAATAATAAGAAGCAGTTTCGGTCTTCGATCCGAACGTGGCTGATCGAGACGCGTTGAGCCGCAAATTCGTGGTAACAACTTGCACCACAACAAAAACACCCATTTCGAAGTCACGTAGGGTGTTTTACGACAGATCGACCACTGCGGCAGGGGGCGGTTTTCACTTTGTTATATACACATGTATGTGCAGCGGTATGCATTTCGTTTGATGGACTGGTGAGCAAAAGCACATTAGATTTAATGTTCTTCTTAACTGGAACTTGACAGTATTGAATTGAACAGCCTACTATGAATAGTATAACGAAATACATAATTTAAATGTTTAAATCATAATTAGACTTCTTAAATATAATCGGACGTACAACTTAGCCTATATACATGTATTTTCTACGTATTGCAGCTCCACCGAACGCGAATGCTTAACGTACATAACATGGGATTTAACCGGTGGTTATGAAAAACCCATAGATGGGTGGACGGATGCGTGAGACAGTGAAATAATCAGTCCGAAGGTTTTGCATTGCACAATAAAACTCTTGACGACTCGGGGGATTTTCGAGTGGTGATCTACGCGTGTGCTCTCTTCATCTCTTACGTCCCGGGAATCTGGCTCTCCAATCTGCGAGCAAATGTTATGAACTCAACCCAAATATCGAAAGTGCCAGGTTCGTCTGACGGGGGCGTTTCCAAAGAGTCTTGAGCCTTTAAAAATCCCCGATGGCCCTTCTGAAACCCCTCTCGGCACGCTTGCGCTAAACCACCACCGGTGAAGAGGAACGGGTTCGGAGTCGTGAAGAACTCTACAATCAAATCAGATTGTATTTCTGTAAGTAGTTAATTTTGTGTGCTTCCTCAAACATGTTTAATTCAGAGAGGTGTGAAGGAAAAACAATTCAAAGTCAGAAATACTTTTTATTGTCTCTAACGCAATATGTCCTAGGCAAGATCTTGTGGTTTACCCAGCATATTATGCAGATTACGAACAGGGCAAGGCAAATAAAGTAGAAGAGGACACGCTAGGTCAGTGCAGATCTGCAGGTTTGCATCTTAAAGTGTGTTTCCTCTGCAGGATGGAGACCATGCAGGATTTCCTTCCATTCACCAGGGAGATACTGGCTAATAGGGCTGGCCAGCGCATGGTGAAGGTATACCTGGTGGGTGCTGCAGTGGCCACATTGGGGGTGGTGCTGGGGGTGCTGGAGACCGTCTGCCGGCCATTCTCCACCGAGGAGTCACTGGACGAGGAGTTGGAGCAGCTGCCATGGAAGGGCCGGCAGGTGCGGGGTGCAGTGGAAACCTGGGGGCAAAGTAATGGAGAGGAGATGGTGGAGGCACTGGGGGTCCAGTCCAAGAAGCAGCCACTTATAGGTGCAGCTGGGAGACGGAACTCTGCAGCCAGACTCTATGCTTCCTAGAACTGCCCTGAGAGATCGGCCCAAATGCACAAGTGCCATATTTATTACCGAGCTGCCCTCACCCAAGCCGTATCAGCACACTATACAAGGCTCAGGCAGATAACAAAACACAACACTCTGTTGTCTATCTATTAACATCAGCCACAGGAAAGACGGTGTGGTTTTTACACTGGGATGCTATATGGCAGGAAGCCCTCAGACAGATGCTGGACCGTCTCTCCTAGCCATGCCATCGCTATACTCATGGGTGTTTTTTTTTTATTTTTTTTTTTTTAAAGATACCCCAGGGTTTTTGAAATTACAGTCTTTGCTGTGAATCTGGGGTAACATTATGTACAGGAGATGAAACTTGCCAAGTTTCAATGCTGGAATTGGATCATTTTTAATGTAAATTAAAATATTGTGGTTCTAGCTAAACTGTGCTTTAAATCTTGGGCTGAAAATAAAATGAATTCTAAGCTTATTTTCAGTTTTTAAAATTTCATTCTAGTTAAAGCATTGGTTAGTCATTTAATGGTAGTTTTTTTGTTTATGGTATTGATAATTAGCTTCAAGGTGGGTAACAAGCTCCCCTTCAATGGATCGCTGCCTTGTCGTGGCGAAGCGGCTTGCATGGTTCAGTGAAACTATGAGCTAAGCCGTGTAGGGCCACCCAAGACGGACAGGTCGTAGTGGAGAACTCAGACCAAAGT